>JAUNZM010002386.1:0-22677 GCA_033459285.1 Clamator glandarius
TTAGAAGGGTCCTGGGTGGCTCTAGAAGGGTCTGAGTCTTTTTGAAGGGTCCTGGCGGGCTCTAGAAGGGTCTGGGTTCTTTAGAAAGTGTCCTGGGTGCCTCTAGAAGGGTCTGGGGGCTTTTAGAATGGTCCTGGGGGGCTCTTGAAGGGTCTGGGGGCTTTTAGAATTATCCGGGGAGGGTCTAAAATGGTCTGGGGTCTTTTAGAATGGTCCTGGGGAGCTCTAGATGGGTCTGGAGGCATTTAGAAGGGTCCTGGGCGGCTCTAGAAGGTTCTGGGGTATTTTAGGTGGGACCTGGGGGCATCTAGAAGGGTCTGGGTGCTCTTAGAAGGGCACTTGGGGGCTCTAGATGTGTCTGGGAGCTTTTAGAATGATCCGGGGAGGGTCTAGAATGGTCTGGGGACTTTTAGAAGGGTCCTGGGAGGCTCTAGAAGGGTCTGGGGGCTTTTAGAATGGTCCTGCGTGTCTCTAGAAGGGTCTGGGGGCTTTTAGAATGGTCCTTGGGGGCTCTAGAAGTGTCTGGGGACCATTAGAGGGGCCCTGGGGGCCTCTAGAAGTGTCTGGGGGATTTTAGAATGGTCCTGGGGAGCTCTAAAAGGGTCTGGGGGCTTTTAGAAGGGTCCTGGGAGACACTAGAAGGGTCTGGGGGCTTTTAGAACGGTCGTGGTGGGCTCTAGAAGGGTCTGGGGGCTTTTAGAAGGGTCCTGGGGGGCTCTAGAAAGGTGTGAGGGTTTTTAAAATGGTCCTGGGGCCATCTAGAAGTCTCTGGGGGCTTTTAGAAGGGTCCTGGGGGCGTCTAGAAGTGTCTGAGGGATTTTAGAAGGGTCCGGGGAGGCTCTAGAAGGGTCTCGGTATTTTAGAAGGATCCGGGGAGGGTCTAGAAGGGTCTGGGGCCTTTTAGAAGGGTCCTCTGGGGCTCTAGAAAGGTCCGGGTGCTTTTAGACGGGTCCTGGGGGGCTCTAGAAAGGTCTGGGGGTTTTAGAAGTGTCCTGGGGGGCTCTAGAAGGGTCTGGGTGCTTTTAGAGGTGCCTCTGGCTTCTCTAGAAGGGTCTGGTGGCTTTTAGAAGAGTCCTGGGGGGCTCTAGAATGGTCTGGGGTCTTGTAGAAGGGTCCTGGGCTGATCTAGAAGGGTCTGGGGGCTTTCAGAAAGGTCCTGCGGGCCACTAGAATAGTCTGGAGGATTTTAGAAGGGTCCTGGGGGGCTCTAGAAGGGTCTTGGGGATTTTAGAAGGATCCTGGGCGCCTCTAGAAAGGTCTGCTGTCTTTTAGATGGGTCCTGGGAGGATCCAGATGGGTCTGGGTACTTTTAGAAGGATCGGGGGAGGGTCTAGAAGGGTCTGGGTTCTTTTAGAAGGGTCCTGGGGGGCTCTACAAATGTCTGGAGGCTTTTAGAATGGTCCTGGTGGCATCTAGAAGGGTCTGGGTGCATTTAGAAGGATCCGGGCAGGCTCTAGAAGGGTCTTGCGGCTTTTAGAAGGGTCCTGGGGGCCTCTAGAAGGGTCTGGGGGCTTTTAGAAGGATACGGGGTGGCTCTAGAAGGGTCTGGGGGCTTTTAGAATGGTCCTGGGGGGCTCTAGAAGGGTGTGTGGGCTTTTAGTAGCGTCCTGGGTGCCTCTAGAAGGCGCTGTGGGCTTTTAGACGGGTCTTGGGGGGCTCTAGAAGGGTCTGAGGGATTTTAGAAGGGTCCTGGAAAGCTCTAGAAGGGTCTGGGTGCTTTTAGAAAGATCCGGAGAGGGTCTAGAGGGGTCTCGGGTGTTTTAGAAGGGTCCTGGGGAGCTCTAGAAGGGTCTGGGTGCTTTTAGAGGGGCCCTGGGCTTATCTAGAAGGGTCTGGGGGCTTTTAGAAGAGTCCTGGGGTCTCTAGAAGGGTCTGGGGTCTTTTAGAAGGGTCCTGGGGCGCTCTAGAAGGGTCTGGGGGCTTTCAGATGGGTACTGCAGGACTCTAGAATAGTCTGGATGCTTTTAGAAGGGTCCTGGGAGGCTCTATAAGGGTCTGGGGGCATTTAGAAGGGTCCTGGGGGGCTCTAGAAGTGTCTGAGGGATTTTAGAATGGTCCTGGGAGGCTCTAGAATGGTCTGGGTGCTTTTAGAAGGATTCGGGGAGGGTCTAGATGGGTCTGGGGGCTTTTTGAAGGGTCCTGGGGGCCTCTAGAAGGGTCTGGGTGCATTTAGAAGGGTCCTGGGGAGCTCTAGAAGGGTCTGGGTTCATTCAGAAGGGTCCTGGGTGCCTCTAGAAGGGTCTGGAGGCTTTTAGAAGAGTCCTGGGGGGCTCTAGATGGGTCTGGGGGCATTTAAAAGGGTCCTGGGGGGCTCTAGAATAGTCTGGGTGAGTTTAGAAGGGTCCTGGGGAGTTCTGGAAGGGTCTTGGTGCTTTTAGAAGGGTCCTGGGAGAATCTAGATGGGTCTGGGGGCTCCTACAAGGGTCCTGCGGGTCTCTAGAAGGGTCTGGGGGCTTTTAGAAGGGTCCTGGGGGCTCTAGAAGGGTCTGGGGTCTTTTAGAAGGGTCCTGCGGTCCTCTAGAAGTGTCTGAGGGATTGTAGAAGGGTCCTGGTAGGCTCTAGAACGGTCTGGGGGCTTTTAGAAGGATACGGGGAGGCTCTAGAAGGGTCTGGGGGCTTTTAGAATGGTCCTGGGGGGCTCTAGAAGGGTGTGTGGGCTTTTAGTAGCGTCCTGGGTGCCTCTAGAAGGCGCTGTGGGCTTTTAGACGGGTCTTGGGGGGCTCTAGAAGGGTCTGAGGGATTTTAGAAGGGTCCTGGAAAGCTCTAGAAGGGTCTGGGTGCTTTTAGAAAGATCCGGAGAGGGTCTAGAGGGGTCTCGGGTGTTTTAGAAGGGTCCTGGGGAGCTCTAGAAGGGTCTGGGTGCTTTTAGAGGGGCCCTGGGCTTATCTAGAAGGGTCTGGGGGCTTTTAGAAGAGTCCTGGGGTCTCTAGAAGGGTCTGGGGTCTTTTAGAAGGGTCCTGGGGCGCTCTAGAAGGGTCTGGGGGCTTTCAGATGGGTACTGCAGGACTCTAGAATAGTCTGGATGCTTTTAGAAGGGTCCTGGGAGGCTCTATAAGGGTCTGGGGGCATTTAGAAGGGTCCTGGGGGGCTCTAGAAGTGTCTGAGGGATTTTAGAATGGTCCTGGGAGGCTCTAGAATGGTCTGGGTGCTTTTAGAAGGATTCGGGGAGGGTCTAGATGGGTCTGGGGGCTTTTTGAAGGGTCCTGGGGGCCTCTAGAAGGGTCTGGGTGCATTTAGAAGGGTCCTGGGGAGCTCTAGAAGGGTCTGGGTTCATTCAGAAGGGTCCTGGGTGCCTCTAGAAGGGTCTGGAGGCTTTTAGAAGAGTCCTGGGGGGCTCTAGATGGGTCTGGGGGCATTTAAAAGGGTCCTGGGGGGCTCTAGAATAGTCTGGGTGAGTTTAGAAGGGTCCTGGGGAGTTCTGGAAGGGTCTTGGTGCTTTTAGAAGGGTCCTGGGAGAATCTAGATGGGTCTGGGGGCTCCTACAAGGGTCCTGCGGGTCTCTAGAAGGGTCTGGGGGCTTTTAGAAGGGTCCTGGGGGCTCTAGAAGGGTCTGGGGTCTTTTAGAAGGGTCCTGCGGTCCTCTAGAAGTGTCTGAGGGATTGTAGAAGGGTCCTGGTAGGCTCTAGAACGGTCTGGGGGCTTTTAGAATTATCCGGGGATGGTCTAGAAGGGTCTGGCGGCTTTTAGAAGGGTCCTGGGGGGCTGTAGAAGGGTCTGGGGTCTTTTAGATGGGTCCTGGGGAGCTCTAGAAGTGTCCGGGGGCTTTTAGAAGGGTCCGTGGAGGCTCTAGAAGGGTCTGGGGGCTTTTAGAAGGGTCCTGGGGGCTCTAGAAGGATCTGGGGTATATTAGAAGGATAAGGGGAGGGTCTAGAAGGCTCTGGTGTCTTTTAGAAGGATCCTTGGGGCTCTAGAAGGGTCTGGGGACCATTAGAGGGGCCCTGGGGGCCTCTAGAAGGGTCTGGGGGATTTTAGAAGGGTCCTGGGGAGCTCTAGAATGTCTGGCGGCTTTTACAAGGGTCCTGGGAGGCTCTAGAAGGGTCTGGGGGCTTTTAGAAGGGTCATGCGTGTCTCTAGAATGGTCTGGGGTCTTTTAGAAGCGTCCTTGGGGGATCTAGAAGGGTCTGGGGACCATTAGAGGAGCCCTGGGGTATTCTAGAAGGGTCTGGGGGATTTTAGAAGGGTCCTGGGGAGATCTAGAATGGTCTGGGGGATTTTAGAATGGTCCTGGGAGACTCAAGAAGGGTCTGGTGTCTTTTAGAAGGGTCCTGCGGGTGTCTAGAAGGGTCTGGGGGCTTTTAGAAGGGTCCTGGGATACTCTAGAAGGGTCTGAGGGCTTTTATAAGGGTCCTGTAGGTTCTCTAGAAGGGTCTGGGGGCTTTTAGAAGGGTCCTGGGGGCCACTAGAAGTGTCTGGGGGCTTTTAGAAAGGTAAAGGGGGCTCTAGAAGGGTCTGGGTGCTTTTAGAATGATCCTCGGAAGCTCTAGAAGGGCATGGGTGCTTTTAGAATGGTCCTGGGAGGCTCTAGAAATGTCTGGGTGCTTTTTGAAGGGTCCTGGGGGCCTGTAGAAAGGTCTGGGGGCTTTTAGAAGGGTCCTGTTGGGTTCTAAAAGGGTCTGGGTGCTTTCAGAAGGGTCCTGGGGGCCTCTAGAAGGGTCTGGCTGCTTTTAGAAGGGTCCTGGGTGGCTCTAGAAGGGTCTGGGGGCTTTTAGAATGGTCCTGTGGGGCTGTAGAAGGGTCTGGGTGCTTTTAGATGTGTACTGGGGGGCTCTAGAAGGGTCTGGGTGCTATTAGAAGGATCCGGGGAGGGTCTAGAAGGGTCTGGGGACCATTAGATATGCACTGGGGGCATTTAGACGGGTCTGGTTGATTTTAGAAGGGTCCAGGGGAGCTCTAGAATTGTCTGGGGGCTTTTAGAAGGGTCCTGGGAGGCTCTAGAAGGGTCTGGGTGCTTTTAGAAGGGTCCTGCGTGTCTCTAGAAGGCCCTGGGGGCTTTTAGAATGGTCCTTGTGGGCTCTAGAAGGGTCTGGGACCATTAGAGGAGCCCTGGGGGACTCTAGAAGGTTTTGGGGTAGTTTAGAAGGGTCCTGGGGAGCTCTAGAAGGGTCTGGGGGCATTTAGAAGGGTCCTGCGGGTCTCTAGAAGGGTCTGGGGGCTTTTAGAAGAGTCCTGGGGGGCTCTAGAAGGGTATTGGGGCTTTTAGAATGGTCCTGGAGGGTTCTAGAAGGGTCTGGGTGCTTTTAGAAGGGTCCTGGGAAACTCTAGAAGGGTCTGGGTGCTTTTAGAGTGGTCCTGGGAGGCTCTAGAAGGGTCTGGGTGCTTTTTGAAGGGTCCAGGGTGCCTCTAGAAAGGTCTGCGGGCTTTTAGAAGGGTCCTGGTGGGCTCTAGAAGGGTCTGGGTGCTTTCAGATGGGTCCTGGGGGCCTCTAGAAGGGTCTGGGTGCTTTTAGAAGGGTCCTGCATGGCTCTAGATGGGTCTGGGGGCTTACAGAATGGTCCTGTGGGGATGTAGAAGGGTCTGGGGGCTTTTAGATGAGTCCTGATGGGCTTTAGAATGGTCCGGGGGCATTTAGAAGGGTCCGTGGAGGCTCCAGAAGGGTCTGGGGGCATTTAGAAGGGTCATGGCAGGCTCTAGAAGGGTCTGGGTGCTCTTAGAAGGGTCCTGCGTGTCTCTAGAAGGGTCTGGCGGCTTTTAGAAGGGTCCTGGGGGTCTCTAGAAGGGTCTGGGTGCTTTTAGAAGGGTCCTGGGAGGCTCTAGAAGGGTCTGGGTGCTTTTAGAATGGTTCTGGGAGGATCTAGATGGGTCTGGGTGCTTTTTGAAGGGTCCAGGGGACCTCTAGAATGGTCTGGGGGCTTTTAGGAGGGTCCTGGGTTTCTCTAGAAGTGTCTGGGTGCATTCAGAAGGGTCCTGGGGAGCTCTAGAAGGGTCTGGGTGCTTTCAGAAGGGTCCTGGTGGCCACTAGAAGGGTCTGGATTCTTTTAGAAGCGTCCTGGGGGGCTCTAGATGGGTCTGGGGGCATTTAGAAGGGTCCTGTGGGGCTCTAGAAGGGTCTGGGGTCTTTCAGAAGGGTCCTGGGGGGCTCTAGAAGGGTCTGGGGGCATTTAGAAGGGTCCTGGGGGCCTCTAGAAGGGTCTGGATTCTTTTAGAATCGTCCTGGGGGGCTCTAGATGGGTCTGGGTGCTTATAGAAGGGTCCTGTGGGGCTCTAGAAGGGTCTGGGGTCTTTCAGAAGGGTCCTGGGGGGCTCTAGAAGGGTCTGGGGGCATTTAGAAGGGTCCTGGGGGCCTCTAGAAGGGTCTGGGGGCTTTTAGAATGGTCCTGGGAGGATCCAGATGGGTCTGGGTTCTTTTAGATGGATCCGGGGATGGTCTAGAAGGGTCTGGGGTCTTTCAGAAGAGTCCTGGGGGGCTCTACAAATGTCTGGAGGATTTTAGAGTGATCCGGGGAGGCTCTAGCAGGGTCTGGCGGCTTTTAGAACGGTCCTACGCGGCTCTAGAAGGGTGTGGGTGCTTTTAAAATGGTCCTGGGGGCATCTAGAAGGATCTGGGAACTTTTATAAGGGTACTGGTGGGATCTAGAATGGTCTGGGGGCTTTCAGAAGGGTCCTGATGGGCTCTAGAAGGGTCTGAGGGATTTTAGAAGGGTCCTGGGAGGCTCTAGAAGGGTCTAGGTGCTTTTAGAAGGGTCCTGGTGGCATCTAGAAGGGTCTGGGTGGTTTTAGAAGGGATTTGGGGGCTCTACAAGGGTCTGGGGGCTTTTAGAAGGGTCCTGGGGGCCTCTAGAAGGGTCTGGAGGCTTTTAGAAGGGTCCTGGGGGGCTCTAGAAGGGCCTTGGGTCATTCAGAAGGGTCCTCGGGGCCTCTAGAAGGGTCTGGAGGCTTTTAGAAGAGTCCTGGGTGGCTCTAGATGGGTCTGGGGGCATTTAGAATGGTCCTGGTGGGATCTAGAAGGGTCTGGGGGCTTTCAGAAGGGTCCTGGGGGGCTCTAGAAGGGTCTGGGGGTTTTAGAAGGGTCCTGGGAACCTCTAGAAGGGTCTGGGGCCTTTTAGAAGGGTCCTGGGAGGATCCAGATGGGTCTGGGTGCTTTTAGAAGGATCCGGGGAGGGTCTAGTAGGGTCTGGGGGCTTTTAGAAGGGTCCTGGGGGGCTCTACAAAGGTCTGGAGTATTTTAGAAGGATCCAGTGAGGCTCTAGAAGGGTCTGGGGTCTTTTAGAAGGGTCCTGGGGGGCTCTAGAATGGTCTGGGTTCTTTTAGAAGGATACGTGGAGGATCTAGAAGGGTCTGGGGGCTTTTAGAAGGGTCCTGGGGGGCTCTAGAAGGGTCTGAGGGATTTTAGAATGGTCCTGGGGTCATCTAGAAGGCTCTGGGTGCTTTTATAAGGGTCCTGGGGGGCTCTAGAAGGGTCTGAGGCATTTTAGAAGGGTCCTGGGAGGCTCTAGAAGGGTCTGGGTGCTTTTAGAAGGGTCCTGGGAGGCTCTAGAAGGGTCTGGGTGCTTTTAGAAGGGTCCTGGGGGGCTCTAGAAGGGTCTGAGGGATTTTAGAATGGTCCTGGTGGCCTCTAGAAAGGTCTGGTGCTTTTAGAATGGTCCTGGGGTCCTCTAGAAGTGTCTGGGGTCTTTTAGAAGGGATTTGGTGGGCTCTACAAGGGTCTGGGGGCTTTTAGAATGGTCCTGGGTGACTCTAGAAGGGTCTGGGGACAGTTAGGAGGGTCCTGAGGGGATGTTGAATGGTCTTAGTGTTTTTAGATGGGGCCTGTAGGGCTAAAAAAGGTTCCTAACCCTATCCATAACCCTAACCCTAACCCTAACCCTAACTCTAACCCTAACCCTAACTCTAACCCTAACCCTAACCCTAACCCTAAACCTAAATCTAACCCTAACCCTAACCCTAACCCTAACCCTAAACCTAACCCTAACCCTAACCCTAACCCTAACCCTTACCCTAACCCTAACCCTAAACCTAACTCTAACCCTAACCCTAACCCTAACTCTAACCCTAACCCTAACCCTAACCCTAACCCTAAACCTAACCCTAACCCTAACCCTAACCCTAACCCTTACCCTAACCCTAACCCTAAACCTAACTCTAACCCTAACCCTAACCCTAACTCTAACCCTAACCCTAACCCTAACCCTAACCCTAAACCTAACCCTAAACCTAACTCTAACCCTAACCCTAACCCTAACCCTTACCCTAACCCTAACCCTAACCCTGCCTCTAACCCCTAGAAGTATCTGGGGGCTTTTAGAATAGTCCTTGAAGGATCTAGGAAGGTCTAGGGTCTCTAAAAATGTTCCTAAGGGGCTCCGGAAGGGTCTGGGGTCTTTTAGAAGGGTCCTCGGTGGCTCTAGAAGGGTCTAGGGTATTGTAGAAGGGTCCTAATGGGGTTTAGTAGGGCCTGGGGGGCTGTATAAGATTTTGGGGGCCTTTATAATGTTTTGGGGGGCTCTAGAAAGTCCGGGGGTTTGAGAAGCACACTGGGGGCTGTAAAAGGGTCTGGGGGATTTTAGAATGTTCCTGGGGGCTCTAGACGTGTCTGGGTGCTTTTAGAAGGTTCCTGGGGGGCTCTAGAAGGGTCTGGGTGCTTCTAGAGCAAAAAATTTAATTTTGCATATTTGGGGAATTCGCAGGGGTCAGGACACCCAAAGTGCAAAGGATGAGCCTGGCCTGGGAAAACCACCTGCTTGATCAGGGTGTCTCCCCTGCCAGCTAAGTACAAAGGCCCCAGACCATTCTAGAGCCCCCAAGGACCCTTCCAAAAGCCCCCAGACCCTTCTAGACCCTCCCCGGATCCTTCTAAAAGCACCGAGACGCTTCTAGAGGACCCCAGGACCCTTCTAAAAGAACCCAGACCATTCTAGAGCCCCCCAGGACCCTTCTGAAAGCACCCAGACCCTTCTAGAGCTCCCAGGACCCTTCTAAAATCCCCCAGACCATTCTAGAGGACCCCAGGGCCCCTCTAAAGGTCCCCAGACCCTTCTAGAGCCACCCAGGACCCTTACAAAAGCAACCAGACCCTTCTAGAGCCACTAAAGACTCTTCTAAAAGCCCCCAGACCCTTCTAGATCCCCCCAGGACCCTACTAAAAGCCCCCAGACCCTTCTAGAGCCCCCCAGGACCATTCTAAAAGCCCCCAGACCTTTCTAGAGCCCCCCAGGACCCTTCAAATAGCACCCAGACCCTTCTAGAGCCCCCCCGGACCCTTCTAATAGCACCCAGACCCTTCTAGAGGCCCAAAGGACACTTCTGAAAGCCCCCAGACCCTTCTAGAGGCAACCAGGACCCTTCTAAAAGCACCCAGACCCTTCTAGAGACGCCCAGGACCCTTCTAAAAGCCCCCAGACCCTTCTAGAGCCTCCCAGGACCATTCTAAAAGACCCCAGACCATTCTAGAGCCCCACAGGACCCTTCTAAAAGACCCCAGACCGATCTAGAGCCACCTAGGATCCTTCAAAAAGCACCCAGACCCTTCTAGACCGTCCCCGGATCATTCTAAAATACCCCAGACCCTTCTAGAGCCCCCAAGGACCCTTCTAAAAGCTTCCAGACCCTTCTAGAGCCACCCAGGACCCATCTAAAAGCCCCCAGACTCTTCTAGAGTCCACCAGGACCCGTCTAAAAGCCACCAGACCCTTCTAGACAATCCCCGGATCCTTCAAAAAGCCCCCAGACCCTTCTAGAGCCCCCCCGGACCCTTCTAAAATCCTCCAGACCCTTCTAGAGCCGCCCAGGACCCTTCTAAAAGCACCCAGACCAATCTAGACCCTCCCCGGATCCTTCTAAAAGCCTCCAGACCCTTCTAGAGCCTCCCACGACCCTTCTAAAAGCCCCAAGACCCTTCTAGATCCCCCCAGGACCCTTCTAAAAGACCCCAGACCCTTCTAGAGCCCCCCAGGACCCTTCTAAAAGCCCCCAGACCCTTCTAGACCCCCCCAGGACCCTTCTAAAAGCCGCCAGACCCTTTTACAGACCCCCAGGACCATATAAAATCACCCAGACCCTTCTAGAGCCCCCAAGGACCCTTCTAAAATGCCCCAGACACTTCTAGAGACGCCCAGGACCAATCTAAAAGCCCCCAGACCCTTCTAAAGCCTAACAGGACCCTTCTAAAATCCCCCAGACCCTTCTAGAGACCCCCAGGACCTTTCCAAAAGCCCCCAGACCCTTCTAGAGCCACCCAGCACACTTCTAAAAGCCCCCAGACCCTTCTAGAGACCCCCAGGACCCTTCTAAAAGCACCCAGACACTTCTAGAGACCCCCAGGACCATTCTAAAAGCCTCCAGACCCTTCTAGAGTCACCCAGCACCCTTCTAAAAGTCCCCAGACCCTTCTAGAGCCCCCCAGGACCTTCTAAAAGCACCCAGACCCTTCTAGAGCCCCCCAGGACCCTTCTAAAAGCACCCAGACACTTCTAGAGCCTCCCAGGACCTTGCTACTAGTTCCCAGACCCTTCTAGATCCCCCAGGGACCCTTCTAAAAGACCCCAGACCCTTCTAGAGCACCCCAGGACCCTTCTAAAAGACCCCAGACCCTTCTAGAGCCCGCGAGGACCCTTCTACAAGCTCCCAGACCCTTCTAGAGCCCCCCAAGACCCTTCTAAAAGCCGCCAGACCCTTTTAGAGGCCCCCATTACCATTCTACAAGCCCCCAAACCATTCTAGAGCCCCCCAGGACCCTTCTAAAAGCACCCAGACCCTTCTAGAGGCCCTCAGGACCCTTCTAAAAGCCCCCAGACCCTTCTAGAGCCCCCCAGGACCCTTCTACAAGCCCCCAGACCCTTCTAGAGCCCCCCAGGACCCATTTAAAAGCCCCCAGACTATTCTAGAGGCCCCCAGGACCCGTCTAAAAGACTCTAGACCCTTCTAGAGCCCCCCAGGACCTTTCTAAAAGCACCCAGACCCTTCTAGAGGCTCCCCGGACCCTTATAAAAACACCCAGTGCCTTCTAGAGGCCCCCAGGACCCTTCTAAAAGCTTCCAGACCCTTCTAGAGACCCCTAGGATCCTTCAAAAAGCCCGCAGACCCTTCTAGAGCCCCGTAGGACCCATCTAAAAGCCCCCAGACCCTTCTAGAGGCCCCCAGGACCCTTCTAAAAGCCCCCAGACCCTTCTAGAGACCCCTAGGACCCATGTAAAAGCTCCCAGAGCCTTCTAGAGGCCCCCAGGACCCTTCTAAAAGCACCCAGACCCATCTAGACCCTCCCCGGATCCTGCTAAAAGCACCCAGACCCTTCTATAGCCCCCCAGGACCCATCCAAAAGCACCCAGACCCTTCTAGAGCCCGCCAGGACCCTTCTAAAAGCCCCCAGACCCTTCTAGACCCTCCCCGGATCCTTCTAAAAGACCCCAGACCCTTCTAGAGCCTCCCAGGACACTTCTAAAGCCCCCAGACCCTTCTAGACCCTCCCCGGATCCTTCTAAAAGCACCCAGACCCATCTGGATCCTCCCAGGACCCTTCTAAAAGCCCCCAGACACTTCTAGAGCCCCCCAGGACCCTTCTAAAACCCCCAGACCATTCTAGAGTCCCCTAGGGCCCTTCTTAAGGCACCCCATCCCTTCTAGAGCACCCCAGGACCCTTCTAAAAGTCCCCAGACCCTTCTATAGCCCCCCAGGACCCATCCAAAAGCACCCAGACCCTTCTAGAGCCCGCCAGGACCCTTCTAAAAGCCCCCAGACCCTTCTAGACCCTCCCCGGATCCTTCTAAAAGACCCCAGACCCTTCTAGAGCCACCCAGGACCCATCTAAAAGCCCCCAGACTCTTCTAGAGTCCACCAGGACCCGTCTAAAAGCCACCAGACCCTTCTAGACAATCCCCGGATCCTTCAAAAAGCCCCCAGACCCTTCTAGAGCCCCCCAGGACCCTTCTAAAATCCTCCAGACCCTTCTAGAGCCGCCCAGGACCCTTCTAAAAGCACCCAGACCAATCTAGACCCTCCCCGGATCCTTCTAAAAGCCTCCAGACCCTTCTAGAGCCTCCCACGACCCTTCTAAAAGCCCCAAGACCCTTCTAGATCCCCCCAGGACCCTTCTAAAAGCCGCCAGACCCTTTTACAGACCCCCAGGACCATATAAAATCACCCAGACCCTTCTAGAGCCCCCCAGGACCCGTCTAAAATGCCCCAGACCCTTCTAGAGCCCCCCAGGACCCTTCTAAAAGACTCCAGACCCTTCTAGAGGCAACCAGGACCCTTCTAAAAGCCCCCAGACAATTCTAGATGCACCAGGACCCTTCTAAAATCCCCCAGACCCTTCTAGAGCCCCCCTGGACCCTTCTAAAAGCCCCTAGACCATTCTAGAGCCCCCCAGGACCCATCTAAAAGCCCCCAGACCCTTCTAGAGGCCCCCAGGACCCTTCTAAAAGCCCCCAGACCCTGGGTCCTGGGTGTCTCTAGATGGGTCTGGGGGCATTTAGAATGGTACTGGGGGGCTCTAGAAGGATCTGGAGACAGTTAGGAGGGTCCTGAGGGGATGTTGAATGGTGTTAGTGCTTTTAGATGGGTCCTGTAGGACTAAAAACGGTTCCTAACCCTAACCCTAACGCTTACTCTAACCCTAACCCTAACCCTAAACCTAACCCTAACCCTAACCCTAACCCTAAACCTAACTCTAACCCTAACCCTAACCCTAACCCTAACCCTAACCCTAACCCTAACCCTAAACCTAACTCTAACCCTAACCCTAACCCTAACCCTAACCCTAACCCTAACCCTAACTCTAACCCTAACCCTAACCCTAACCCTAACTCTAACCCTAACCCTAACCCTAAATCTAACCCTAACCCTAACCCTAACCCTAACCCTAACCCTAACCCTAACCCTAAACCTAACCCTAACCCTAACCCTAAACCTAAACCTAACCCTAACCCTAACCCTAACCCTAACCCTAACCCTAAATCTAACCCTAACCCTAACCCTAACCCTAACCCTAACCCTAACCCTAACCCTAAATCTAACCCTAACCCTAACCCTAACCCTAACCCTAACCCTAACCCTAACCCTAACCCTAACCCTAACCCTAACCCTAACCCTTCCTCTAACCCCTAGAAGTATCTGGGGGCTTTTAGAATAGTCCTTGAAGGATCTAGGAAGGTCTAGGGTCTCTAAAAATGTTCCTAAGGGGCTCCGGAAGGGTCTGGGGTCTTTTAGAAGGGTCCTCGGTGGCTCTAGAAGGGTCTAGGGTATTGTAGAAGGGTCCTAATGGGGTTTAGTAGGGCCTGGGGGGCTGTATAAGATTTTGGGGGCCTTTATAATGTTTTGGGGGGCTCTAGAAAGTCCGGGGGGTTTGAGAAGCACACTGGGGGCTGTAAAAGGGTCTGGGGGATTTTAGAATGTTCCTGGGGGCTCTAGACGTGTCTGGGTGCTTTTAGAAGGTTCCTGGGGGGCTCTAGAAGGGTCTGGGTGCTTCTAGAGCAAAAATTTTAATTTTGCATATTTGGGGAATTCGCAGGGGTCAGGACACCCAAAGTGCAAAGGATGAGCCTGGCCTGGGAAAACCACCTGCTTGATCAGGGTGTCTCCTCTGCCAGCTAAGTACAAAGGCCCCAGACCATTCTAGAGCCCCCAAGGACCCTTCCAAAAGCCCCCAGACCCTTCTAGACCCTCCCCGGATCCTTCTAAAAGCACCGAGACGCTTCTAGAGGACCCCAGGACCCTTCTAAAAGAACCCAGACCCTTCTAGAGCCCCCCAGGACCCTTCTGAAAGCACCCAGACCCTTCTAGAGCTCCCAGGACCCTTCTAAAATCCCCCAGACCATTCTAGAGGACCCCAGGGCCCCTCTAAAGGTCCCCAGACCCTTCTAGAGCCACCCAGGACCCTTACAAAAGCCACCAGACCCTTCTAGAGCCACTAAAGACTCTTCTAAAAGCCCCCAGACCCTTCTAGATCCCCCCAGGACCCTACTAAAAGCCCCCAGACCCTTCTAGAGCCCCCCAGGACCATTCTAAAAGCCCCCAGACCTTTCTAGAGCCCCCCAGGACCCTTCAAATAGCACCCAGACCCTTCTAGAGCCCCCCCCGGACCCTTCTAATAGCACCCAGACCCTTCTAGAGGCCCAAAGGACACTTCTGAAAGCCCCCAGACCCTTCTAGAGGCAACCAGGACCCTTCTAAAAGCACCCAGACCCTTCTAGAGACGCCCAGGACCCTTCTAAAAGACCCCAGACCCTTCTAGAGCCTCCCAGGACCATTCTAAAAGACCCCAGACCATTCTAGAGCCCCACAGGACCCTTCTAAAAGACCCCAGACCGATCTAGAGCCACCTAGGTTCCTTCAAAAAGCACCCAGACCCTTCTAGACCGTCCCCGGATCATTCTAAAATACCCCAGACCCTTCTAGAGCCCCCAAGGACCCTTCTAAAAGCTTCCAGACCCTTCTAGAGCCACCCAGGACCCATCTAAAAGCCCCCAGACTCTTCTAGAGTCCACCAGGACCCGTCTAAAAGCCACCAGACCCTTCTAGACAATCCCCGGATCCTTCAAAAAGCCCCCAGACCCTTCTAGAGCCCCCCCGGACCCTTCTAAAATCCTCCAGACCCTTCTAGAGCCGCCCAGGACCCTTCTAAAAGCACCCAGACCAATCTAGACCCTCCCCGGATCCTTCTAAAAGCCTCCAGACCCTTCTAGAGCCTCCCACGACCCTTCTAAAAGCCCCAAGACCCTTCTAGATCCCCCCAGGACCCTTCTAAAAGACCCCAGACCCTTCTAGAGCCCCCCAGGACCCTTCTAAAAGCCCCCAGACCCTTCTAGACCCCCCCAGGACCCTTCTAAAAGCCGCCAGACCCTTTTACAGACCCCCAGGACCATATAAAATCACCCAGAACCTTCTAGAGCCCCCAAGGACCCTTCTAAAATGCCCCAGACACTTCTAGAGACGCCCAGGACCAATCTAAAAGCCCCCAGACCCTTCTAAAGCCTAACAGGACCCTTCTAAAATCCCCCAGACCCTTCTAGAGACCCCCAGGACCTTTCCAAAAGCCCCCAGACCCTTCTCAAGCCACCCAGCACACTTCTAAAAGCCCCCAGACCCTTCTAGAGACCCCCAGGACCCTTCTAAAAGCACCCAGACACTTCTAGAGACCCCCAGGACCTTTCTAAAAGCCCCCAGACCCTTCTAGAGTCACCCAGCACCCTTCTAAAAGTCCCCAGACCCTTCTAGAGCCCCCCAGGACCTTCTAAAAGCCCCCAGACCCTTCTAGAGCCCCCCAGGACCCTTCTAAAAGCACCCAGACACTTCTAGAGCCTCCCAGGACCTTGCTACTAGTTCCCAGACCCTTCTAGATCCCCCAGGGACCCTTCTAAAAGACCCCAGACCCTTCTAGAGCACCCCAGGACCCTTCTACAAGCTCCCAGACCCTTCTAGAGCCCCCCAAGACCCTTCTAAAAGCCGCCAGACCCTTTTAGAGGCCCCCATTACCATTCTACAAGCCCCCAAACCATTCTAGAGCCCCCCAGGACCCTTCTAAAAGCACCCAGACCCTTCTAGAGGCCCTCAGGACCCTTCTAAAAGCCCCCAGACCCTTCTAGAGCCCCCCAGGACCCTTCTACAAGCCCCCAGACCCTTCTAGAGCCCCCCAGGACCCATTTAAAAGCCCCCAGACTATTCTAGAGGCCCCCAGGACCCGTCTAAAAGACTCTAGACCATTCTAGAGCCCCCCAGGACCTTTCTAAAAGCACCCAGACCCTTCTAGAGGCTCCCCGGACCCTTATAAAAACACCCAGTGCCTTCTAGAGACTCCCAGGACCCTTCTAAAAGCCCCCAGACCCTTCTAGAGACCCCTAGGATCCTTCAAAAAGCCCGCAGACCCTTCTAGAGCCCCGTAGGACCCATCTAAAAGCCCCCCGACCCTTCTAGAGGCCCCCAGGACCCTTCTAAAAGCCCCCAGACCTTTCTAGAGACACCTAGGACCCATGTAAAAGCTCCCAGAGCCTTCTAGAGGCCCCCAGGACCCTTCTAAAAGCACCCAGACCCATCTAGACCCTCCCCGGATCCTGCTAAAAGCACCCAGACCCTTCTATAGCCCCCCAGGACCCATCCAAAAGCACCCAGACCCTTCTAGAGCCCGCCAGGACCCTTCTAAAAGCCCCCAGACCCTTCTAGACCCTCCCCGGATCCTTCTAAAAGACCCCAGACCCTTCTAGAGCCTCCCAGGACACTTCTAAAGCCCCCAAACCCTTCTAGACCCTCCCCGGATCCTTCTAAAAGCACCCAGACCCATCTGGATCCTCCCAGGACCCTTCTAAAAGCCCCCACACCCTTCTAGAGCACCCCAGGACCCTTCTAAAATCCCCAGACCATTCTAGAGTCCCCTAGGGCCCTTCTTAAGGCACCCCATCCCTTCTAGAGCACCCCAGGACCCTTCTAAAAGTCCCCAGACCCTTCTAGAGGCCCCCAGGGCCACTCTTAAGGCAACCCGTCTCTTCTAGAGCCCACCAGGACCATTCTAAAAGCCCCCAGACCCTTCTAGAGCCCACCCCGGACCCTTCTAAAAGCCCCCAGACCCTTCTAGAGGTCCCCAGGACCCTTCTAAAAGCCAGCAGAACATTCTAGAGCCACCCAGGACCCTTCTAAGGGCACCCAGAGCCTTCTAGAGCCCCCCAGGACACTTCCAATAGCCCCAAGACCCTTCTAGAGACCTACAGGACCCTTCTGAAAGCCCCCAGAGCCTTCTAGAGCCCGCCAGGACCCTTCTAAAACCCCCAGACCCTTCTAGAGCATCCGACGACCCTTCAAAATGCACCCAGACCCTTCTAGAGCATCCCAGGACCCTTCTAAAAGCCCCCAGACCCTTCTAGAGACATCCAGGACTCTTCTGAATACCCCCAGAACCCTCTAGAGCCACCCAGAACCCTTCTAAAAGCCCCGAGACCCTTCTAGAGCCTCCCACTACCATTCTAAAAGACCCCAGACCCTTCTAGAGCCCCACAGGACCCTTCTAAAAGACCCCAGACCGATCTAGAGCCACCTAGGATCCTTCAAAAAGCACCCAGACCCTTCTAGACCGTCCCCGGATCATTCTAAAATACCCCAGACCCTTCTAGAGCCCCCCAGGACCCTTCTAAAAGCTTCCAGACCCTTCTAGAGCCCCCCAGGACCCATCTAAAAGCCCCCAGACTCTTCTAGAGTCCACCAGGACCCGTCTAAAAGCCACCAGACCCTTCTAGACCCTCCCCGGATCCTTCTAAAAGCCTCCAGACCCTTCTAGAGCCCCCCAGGACCCTTCTAAAATCCTCCAGACCCTTCTAGACCCCCCCAGGACCCTTCTAAAAGCCGCCAGACCCTTTTACAGACCCCCAGGACCATATAAAATCACCCAGACCCTTCTAGAGCCCCCCAGGACCCGTCTAAAATGCCCCAGACCCTTCTAGAGCCCCCCAGGACCCTTATAAAAGACTCCAGACCATTCTAGAGGCAACCAGGA
Organism: Clamator glandarius; assembly: GCA_033459285.1. NCBI lineage: Eukaryota > Metazoa > Chordata > Aves > Cuculiformes > Cuculidae > Clamator > Clamator glandarius. Next base: position 17,412 of record JAUNZM010002386.1, read on the forward strand.
CCCTTCTAAAAGCCCCCAGACAATTCTAGAGGCACCAGGACCCTTCTAAAATCCCCCAGACCCTTCTAGAACCCCCCTGGACCCTTCTAAAAGCCCCTAGACCATTCTAGAGCCCCCCAGGACCCATCTAAAAGCCCCCAGACCCTTCTAGAGGCCCCCAGGACCCTTCTAAAAGCCCCCAGACCCTTCTAGAGCCCCCCAGGACCATTCTAAAAGCCCCCAGACCCTTCTAGAGCCCCCCAGGACCCTTCTAAAAGCACCCAGACCCTTCTAGAGCCCCCCAGGACCATTCTACTAGCCCCCAGACCCTTCTAGACCCTCCCCGGATCCTTCTAAAAGCACCCAGACCCTTCTAGATCCTTCCAGGACCATTCTAAAAGCACCCAGACACTTCTAGAGACGCCCAGGACCAATCTAAAAGACCCCAGACCCTTCTAGAGCCTAACAGGACCCTTCTAAAAGCCCCCAGACCCTTCTAGAGACCCCCATGACCTTTCCAAAAGCCCCCAGACCCTTCTAGAGCCACCCAGCACACTTCTAAAAGCCCCCAGACCCTTCTAGAGCATCCCAGGTCCCTTCTAAAAGCCCCCAGACCATTCTAGAGACCCCCAGGACCCTTCTAAAAGCACCCAGACACTTCTAGATACCCCCAGGACCTTTCTAAAAGCCCCCAGACCCTTCTAGAGCCCCCCAGGACCCTTCTAAAAGCCCCCAGACCCTTCTAGACCCCCCCAGGACCCTTCTAAAAGCCGCCAGACCCTTTTACAGACCCCCAGGACCATATAAAATCACCCAGACCCTTCTAGAGCCCCCCAGGACCCGTCTAAAATGCCCCAGACCCTTCTAGAGCCCCCCAGGACCCTTCTAAAAGACTCCAGACCGTTCTAGAGCCCCCCAGGACCCTTCTAAAAGCCCCCAGACAATTCTAGAGGCACCAGGACCATTCTAAAATCCCAAAGACCCTTCTAGAGCCCCCCTGGACCCTTCTAAAAGCCCCTAGACCATTCTAGAGCCCCCCAGGACCCATCTAAAAGCCCCCAGACCCTTCTAGAGGCCCCCAGGACCCTTCTAAAAGCCCCGAGACCCTTCTAGAGCCCCCCAGGACCCTTCTAAAAGCCCCCAGACCCTTCTAGAGCCCCCCAGGACCCTTCTAAAAGCACCCAGACCCTTCTAGATCCTCCCAGGACCATTCTAAAAGCACCCAGACCTTTCCAGAGGCCCCCAGCACCCTTCTAAAAGGCCGCAGACACTTCTAGACCCTCCCCGGATCCTTCTAAAAGCACCCAGACACTTCTAGAGACGCCCAGGACCAATCTAAAAGACCCCAGACCCTTCTAGAACCTAACAGGACCCTTCTAAAAGCCCCCAGACCCTTCTAGAGACCCCCAAGACCTTTCCAAAAGCCCCCAGACCCTTCTAGAGCCACCCAGCACACTTCTAAAAGCCCCCAGACCCTTCTAGAGCATCCCAGGTCCCTTCTAAAAGCCCCCAGACCATTCTAGAGACCCCCAGGACCCTTCTAAAAGCACCCAGACACTTCTAGAGCCTCCCAGGACCTTGCTACAAGTTCCCAGACCCTTCTAGATCCCCCAGGGACCCTTGTAAAAGCCCCCAGACCCTCCTAGAGCACCCCAGGACCCTTCTAAAAGACCCCAAACCCTTCTAGAGCCCGCGAGGACCCTTCTACAAGCTCCCAGACCCTTCTAGAGCCCCCCAAGACCCTTCTAAAAGCCTCCAGACCATTTTAGAGGCCCCCATTACCATTCTACAAGCCCCCAAACCATTCTAGAGCCCCCCAGGACCCATCTAAAAGCCCCCAGACCATTCTAGAGGCACTCAGGACCCTTGTAAAAGCCCCCAGACCCTTCTAGAGCCCCCCAGGACCCTTCTACAAGCCCCCAGACGCTTCTAGAGCCCCCCAGGACCCATTTAAAAGCCCCCAGACTATTCTAGAGGCTCCCAGGACCCGTCTAAAAGACTCTAGACCCTTCTAGAGCCCCCCAGGACCTTTCTAAAAGCACCCAGACCCTTCTAGAGGCTCCCCGGACCCTTATATAACACCCAGTGCTTTCTAGAGACTCCCAGGACCCTTCTAAAAGCCCCCAGACCCTTCTAGAGGCCCCCAGGACCCTTCTAAAAGCCCCCAGACCCTTCTAGAGCCCCCCAGGACCATTCTAAAAGCCCCCAGACCCTTCTAGAGCCACCCAGGACCCTTCTAAAAGCACCCAGACCCTTCTAGAGCCCTCCAGGACCATTCTACTAGCCCCCAGACCCTTCTAGACCCTCCCCGGATCCTTCTAAAAGCACCCAGACCCTTCTAGATCCTCCCAGGACCATTCTAAAAGCACCCAGACCTTTCCAGAGGCCCCCAGGACCCTTCTAAAAGGCCGCAGACACTTCTAGACCCTCCCCGGATCCTTCTAAAAGCACCCAGATACTTCTAGAGACGCCCAGGACCAATCTAAAAGCCCCCAGACCCTTCTAGAGCCTAACAGGACCCTTCTAAAAGCCCCCAGACCCTTCTAGAGAACACCAGGACCTTTCCAAAAGCCCCCAGACCCTTCTAGAGCCACCCAGCACACTTCTAAAAGCCCCCAGACCCTTCTAGAGCATCCCAGGTCCCTTCTAAAAGCCCCCAGACCATTCTAGAGACACCCAGGACCCTTCTAAAAGCACCCAGACACTTCTAGAGACCCCCAGGACCTTTCTAAAAGCCCCCAGACCCTTCTAGAGCCACCCAGCACCCTTCCAAAAGTCCCCAGACCCTTCTAGAGCCTCCCAGGTCCCTTCTAAAAGCCCCCAGACCCTTCTAGAGCCCCCTGGACCCTTCTAAAAGCACCCAGACACTTCTAGAGCCTCCCAGGACCTTGCTACTAGTTCCCAGACCCTTCTAGATCCCCCAGGGACCCTTCTAAAAGCCCCCAGACCCTTCTAGAGCACCCCAGGACCCTTCTAAAAGACCCCAGACCCTTCTAGAGCCCGCGAGGACCCTTCTACAAGATCCCAGACCCTTCTAGAGCCCCCCAAGACCCTTCTAAAAGCCGCCAGACCCTTTTAGAGGCCCCCATTACCATTCTACAAGCCCCCAAACGATTCTAGAGCCCCCCAGGACCCATCTAAAAGCCCCCAGACCATTCTAGAGGCCCTCAGGACCCTTGTAAAAGCCCCCAGACCCTTCTAGAGCCCCCCAGGACCCTTCTACAAGCCCCCAGACCCTTCTAGAGCCCCCCAGGACCCATTTAAAAGCCCCCAGACTATTCTAGAGGCTCCCAGGACCCGTCTAAAAGACTCTAGACCCTTCTAGAGCCCCCCAGGACCTTTCTAAAAGCACCCAGACCCTTCTAGAGGCTCCCCGGACCCTTATAAAACACCCAGTGCCTTCTAGAGACTCCCAGGACCCTTCTAAAAGCCCCCAGACCCTTCTAGAGCCACCTAGGATCCTTCAAAAAGCCCGCAGACCCTTCTAGAGCCCCGTAGGACCCATCTAAAAGCCCCCAGACCCTTCTAGAGGCCCCCAGGACCCTTCTAAATCACCCAGACCCTTCTAGAGCCCCCTAGGACCCATCTAAAAGCCCCCAAAACCTTCTAGAGGCCCCCAGGACCCTTCTAAAAGCTCCCAGACCCTTCTAGACCCTCCCCGGATCCTGCTAAAAAGTCCCAGACCCTTCTAGAGACACCCAGGACCTTCTGAAAGGCCCAAGAACCCTCTAGAGCCACACAGAACCCTTCTAAAAGACCCCAGACCCTTCTAGACCCTCCCCGGATCCTTCTAAAAGACCCCAGACCCTTCTAGAGCCTCCCAGGACACTTCTAAAACCCCCAGACCCTTCTAGACACTCCCTGGATCCTTCTAAAAGCACCCAGACCCATCTGGATCCTCCCAGGACCCTTCTAAAAGCCCCCAGACCCTTCTAGAGCCCCTCAGGATCCTTCTAAAACCCCCAGACCATTCTAGAGTCCCCTAGGGCCCTTCTTAAGGCACCCCATCCCTTCTAGAGCACTCCAGGACCCTTCTAAAAGTCCCCAGACCCTTCTAGAGGCCCCCAGGGCCACTCTTAAGGAAACCCGTCTCTTCTAGAGCCCACCAGGACCCTTCTAAAAGCCCCCAGACCCTTCTAGAGCCTAACAGGACCCTTCTAAAAGCCCCCAGACCCTTCTAGAGAACCCCAGGACCTTTCCAAAAGCCCCCAGACCCTTCTAGAGCCACCCAGCACACTTCTAAAAGCCCCCAGACCCTTCTAGAGCCACCCAGCACCCTTCCAAAAGTCCCCAGACCCTTCTAGAGCCTCCCAGGTCCCTTCTAAAAGCCCCCAGACCCTTCTAGAGCCCCCTGGACCCTTCTAAAAGCACCCAGACACTTCTAGAGCCTCCCAGGACCTTGCTACTAGTTCCCAGACCCTTCTAGATCCCCCAGGGACCCTTCTAAAAGCCCCCAGACCCTTCTAGAGCACCCCAGGACCCTTCTAAAAGACCCCAGACCCTTCTAGAGCCCGCGAGGACCCTTCTACAAGCTCCCAGAACCTTCTAGAGCCCCCCAAGACCCTTCTAAAAGCCGCCAGACCCTTTTAGAGGCCCCCATTACCATTCTACAAGCCCCCAAACGATTCTAGAGCCCCCCAGGACCCATCTAAAAGCCCCCAGACCATTCTAGAGGCCCTCAGGACCCTTGTAAAAGCCCCCAGACCCTTCTAGAGCCCCCCAGGACCCTTCTACAAGCCCCCAGACCCTTCTAGAGCCCCCCAGGACCCATTTAAAAGCCCCCAGACTATTCTAGAGGCTCCCAGGACCCGTCTAAAAGACTCTAGACCCTTCTAGAGCCCCCCAGGACCTTTCTAAAAGGCCCAAGAACCCTCTAGAGCCACACAGAACCCTTCTAAAAGACCCCAGACCCTTCTAGACCCTCCCCGGATCCTTCTAAAAGACCCCAGACCCTTCTAGAGCCTCCCAGGACACTTCTAAAACCCCCAGACCCTTCTAGACACTCCCTGGATCCTTCTAAAAGCACCCAGACCCATCTGGATCCTCCCAGGACCCTTCTAAAAGCCCCCAGACCCTTCTAGAGCCCCTCAGGACCCTTCTAAAACCCCCAGACCATTCTAGAGTCCCCTAGGGCCCTTCTTAAGGCACCCCATCCCTTCTAGAGCACTCCAGGACCCTTCTAAAAGTCCCCAGACCCTTCTAGAGGCCCCCAAGACCCTTCTGAAAGCCAGCAGAACATTCTAGAGCCACCCAGGACCCTTCTAAGGGCACCCAGAGCCTTCTAGAG
>JAUNZM010002387.1:0-10386 GCA_033459285.1 Clamator glandarius
CCAAAACCGCACCCCTAGACACCTCCTGACACCCCAAAACTGCACCCTGAGATGCTCCCCGAACCCCCAAAACTGCACCCCTAGACACCCCCTGACACCCCAAAACTGAACCCTGAGATGCCCCCTGAACCCCCAAAACTGCACCCCTAGACACCCCCTGACACCCCAAAACTGAACCCTGAGATGCCCCCTGAACCCCCAAAACTGCACCCCTAGACACCCCCTGACACCCCAAAACTGAACCCTGAGATGCTCCCCGAAACCCCAAAACTGCACCCTGAGATGCCCCCTGAACCCCCAAAACTGCACCCCGAGATGCCCACTGACCCCTGCACCCCAAAACCGCACCCCAGGACACCCCCAAACCCCAAAATGAACCCCGAGACACCCTCAGACCCCCCAAAATTGCACCCTGAGATGCTCCCTGAACCCCCAAAACTGCACCCCGGGACACCCCCAAACCCAAAACTGAACTCTGAGACGCCCCCTGAACCCCCAAAACTGAACCCCAAGACGCCCCCAAACCCAAAAATGCACCCCGAGACGCCCCCTGACACCCCAAAACCGCACCCCGAGGTACCCCCAAACCCAAAACTGAACCCCGAGACGCCCCCTGACACCCCAAAACTGAACCCCGAGGTACCCCCAAACCCAAAACTGAACCCCGAGACGCCCCCTGACACCCCAAAACCGCACCCCGAGGTACCCCCAAACCCAAAACTGAACCCCGAGATGCCCCCTGACACCCCAAAACCGCACCCCGAGGTACCCCCAAACCCCAAACTGAACCCCGAGACACCCCCTGACACCCCAAAACCGCACCCCGAGGTACCCCCAAACCCAAAACTGAACCCCGAGATGCCCCCTGACACCCCAAAACTGAACCCCGAGGTACCCCCTGACCCCCCACCCCAAAACTGTGCCCTGAAACCACCCAGCACCCCAAAACACCCCCCGTCAGCCCCCCAATTGCCCCCCAAACCCCATTAACCCCTTCACCCCCAGCCCCCTCACCCCCAATTGCCCCCCAAACCCCATTAACCCCTTCACCCCCAGCCCCCCAATTGCCCCCCAAACCCCATTAACCCCTTCACCCCCAGCCCCCTCACCCCCAATTGCCCCCCAAACCCCATTAACCCCTTCACCCCCAGCCCCCCAATTGCCCCCCAAACCCCATTAACCCCTTCACCCCCAGCCCCCCTCACCCCAATTGCCCCCAAACCCCATTAACCCCTTCACCCCCAGCCCCCTCACCCCCAATTGCCCCCCAAACCCCATTAACCCCTTCATCCCCAGCCCCCCTCACCCCCAATTGCCCCCCAAACCCCATTAACCCCTTCACCCCCAGCCCCCTCACCCCCAATTGCCCCCCAAACCCCATTAACCCCTTCATCCCCAGCCCCCCCACCCCAATTGCCCCCAAACCCCATTAACCCCTTCACCCCCAGCCCCCTCACCCCCAATTGCCCCCCAAACCCCATTAACCCCTTCATCCCCAGCCCCCCCACCCCAATTGCCCCCAAACCCCATTAACCCCTTCACCCCCAGCCCCCCTCACCCCCAATTGCCCCCAAACCCCATTAACCCCTTCACCCCCAGCCCCCCTCACACCCAATTGCCCCCCAAACCCCATTAACTCCTTCACCCCCAGCCCCCCAATTGCCCCCCAACCCCCATTAACCCCTTCATCCCCAGCCCCTCCTCACCCCCAATTGCCCCCCAACCCCCATTAACCCCTTCACCCCCAGCCCCCCAATTGCCCCCCAACCCCCATTAACCCCTTCACCCCCAGCCCCCCCTCACCCCCCAATTGCCCCCCAACCCCCATTAACCCCTTCATCCCCAGCCCCCCCTCACCCCCCAATTGCCCCCAAACCCCCATTAACCCCTTCACCCCCAGCCCCCCAATTGCCCCCCAACCCCCATTAACCCCTTCACCCCCAGCCCCCCCTCACCCCCCAATTGCCCCCCAACCCCCATTAACCCCTTCATCCCCAGCCCCCCAATTGCCCCCCAACCCCCATTAACCCCTTTACCCCCAGCCCCCCCTCACCCCCCAATTGCCCCCCAACCCCCATTAACCCCTTTACCCCCAGCCCCCCAATTGCCCCCCAACCCCCATTAACCCCTTTACCCCCAGCCCCTCCACCCCCAATTGCCCCCCAACCCCCATTAACCCCTTCATCCCCAGCCCCTCCTCACCCCCATTGCCCCCCACTCCCCACTGCCCCCCCAGCGCCCCCATTAACCCCCCCGTACCCCCTTTTTCCCCCCCTCACCCCCGCGCAGGCGCGGCAGTCGCGATGCTCCTCGCAGAGCACACACAGCGCGGGCGCCAGCACCAAGCGGGGACCCCCCTCCGCCGACCCCCCCCCACAGGGACCCCCCTCCCCGCCCGGGGGGGGCACCCGGGGGTGGCAGGAGGCGCTGGGGGGGCACCAGCCGCACCCCGAGTCCGACAGGCACGACAGGCAGGAGGGCAGCGACGGGCACTGCCCGGGGGGGGCCCCCCAGGGCTCCAGGAAGAAGAACGAGATCTCCTGGGGGGGAAAAAGGGGGGGTCAGCGGGACCCCAGACCCACAGAGGGACCCCAGACCCATAGAGAGACCCCAGACCCATAGGGAGACCCCAGACCCACAGAGGGACCCCAGACCCATAGAGAGACCCCAGACCCATAGAGAGACCCCAGACCCATAGAGACCCCAGACCCATAGAGGGACCCCAGACCCATAGAGACCCCAGAGCCATAGAGACCCCAGACCCATAGAGAGACCCCAGATCCATAGAGACCCCAGACCCACAGAGGGACCCCAGAACCATAGAGACCCCAGACCCATAGAGAGACCCCAGATCCATAGAGACCCCAGACCCATAGAGAGACCCCAGATCCATAGAGACCCCAGATCCATAGAGAGACCCCAGACCCATAGAGACCCCAGAGCCATAGAGGGACCCCAGATCCATAGAGACCCCAGACCCATAGAGACCCCAGACCCATAGAGGGACCCCAGACCCATAGAGAGACTCCAGATCCATAGAGACCCCAGACCCACAGAGGGACCCCAGACCCATAGAGAGACCCCAGATCCATAGAGACCCCAGACCCATAGAGGGACCCCAGACCCATAGAGACTCCAGACCCATAGAGACCCCAGACCCATAGAGAGACCCCAGATCCATAGAGGGACCCCAGACCCATAGAGACCCCAGATCCATAGAGGGACCCCAGACCCATAGAGACCCCAGATCCATAGAGACCCCAGACCCATAGAGAGACCCCAGACCCATAGAGACTCCAGACCCATAGAGACCCCAGACCCATAGAGACCCCAGACCCATAGAGACCCCAGAACCATAGAGGGACCCCAGATCCATAGAGACCCCAGACCCATAGAGACCCCAGACCCATAGAGACTCCAGACCCATAGAGACCCCAGACCCATAGAGACCCCAGATCCATAGAGACCCCAGACTCATAGAGAGACCCCAGACCCATAGAAGGACCCCAGACCCATAGAGACTCCAAACCCATAGAGAGACCCCAGACCCATAGAGACTCCAGACCCATAGAGACTCCAGACCCATAGAGAGACCCCAGACCCATAGAGAGACCCCAGACCCATAGAGACCCCAGACCCATAGAGGGACCCCAGACCCATAGAGACCCCAGACCCATAGAGACTCCAGACCCATAGAGAGACCCCAGACCCATAGAGACCCCAGACCCATAGAGAGACCCCAGACCCATAGAGACTCCAGACCCATAGAGACTCCAGACCCATAGAGAGACCCCAGACCCATAGAAGGACCCCAGACCCATAGAGACCCCAGACCCATAGAAGGACCCCAGACCCATAGAGACCCCAGTCCCATAGAGACCCCAGACCCATAGAGACCCCAGATCCATAGAGGGACCCCAGACCCATAGAAGGACCCCAGACCCATAGAGACTCCAGACCCATAGAGACCCCAGACCCATAGAGGGACCCCAGACCCATAGAGACCCCAGACCCATAGAGACCCCAGACCCATAGAGAGACCCCAGACCCATAGAGACTCCAGACCCATAGAGACTCCAGACCCATAGAGAGACCCCAGACCCATAGAGAGACCCCAGACCCATAGAGGGACCCCAGAGCCATAGAGACCCCAGAGCCATAGAGGGACCCCAGACCCATAGAGAGACCCCAGACCCATAGAGGGACCCCAGACCCATAGAGACCCCAGACCCATAGAGACCCCAGACCCATAGAGAGACCCCAGACCCATAGAGACTCCAGACCCATAGAGACTCCAGACCCATAGAGAGACCCCAGATCCATTGAGAGACCCCAGACCCATAGAGGGACCCCAGAGCCATAGAGACCCCAGAGCCATAGAGGGACCCCAGACCCATAGAGAGACCCCAGACCCATAGAGGGACCCCAGAACCATAGAGAGACCCCAGACCCATAGAGGGACCCCAGAGCCATAGAGGGACCCCAGATCCATAGAGAGACCCCAGACCCATAGAGGGACCCCAGAGCCATAGAGAGACCCCAGACCCATAGAGGGACCCCAGAGCCATAGAGGGACCCCAGATCCATAGAGACCCCAGACCCATAGAGACCCCAGATCCATAGAGACCCCAGACCCATAGAGACCCCAGATCCATAGAGACCCCAGACCCATAGAGACCCCAGATCCATAGAGACCCCAGACCCATAGAGACCCCAGATCCATAGAGACCCCAGACCCATAGAGACCCCAGAGCCATAGAGACCCCAGACCCATAGAGACCCCAGACCCATAGAGACCCCAGACCCATAGCGGAGCCCCCGGACCCACAAGAGACCCCCCAACCACCCCTCAGCTGTCCCCCCGAACCCCAATTCCCTCCCAACTGCCCCCCAATCACCCCCAGAGCCCCCCAGAGCCCCCCAAGAGCCCCTAGTGCCCCCCAAGCACCCCCAGAGCCCCCCAACACTCACGCTGCCCCCCAGTACCCCAGTTCGGTTCCAGACGAGGGTCAGTTCGCTGCTGTCCCAGTGCCCCCCAGTGCCCCCCAGTCACCCCCAAGAGCCCCCAGTGCCCCCCAATCACCCCCAGAGCCCCCCAGAGCCCCCCAATCACCCCCAGAGCCCCCCAACACTCACGCTGCCCCCCGGCACCCCAGTTCAGTCCCAGACGAGGGTCAGCTCACTGCTGTCCCAGTGCCCCCCAATCACCTCCAGAGCCCCCCAGAGCCCCCCAAGAGCTCCTAGTGCCCCCCAATCACCCCCAGAGCCCCCCAATCACCCCCAGAGCGCCCCAGCACTCACGCTGCCCCCCGGCACCCCGGTTCGGTCCCAGACGAGGGTCAGTTCGCTGCTGTCCCAGTGCCCCCCAGTGTCCCCCAAGCACCCCCAGAGCCCCCCCAGAGCCCCCCAAGAGCCCCTAGTGCCCCCCAAGCACCCCCAGAGCCCCCCAGCACTCACGCTGCCCCCCGGCACCCCGGTTCGGTCCCAGACGAGGGTGAGTTCGCTGCTGTCCCAGTGCCCCCCAATCACCTCCAGAGCCCCCCAGAGCCCCCCAAGAGCCCCCCAAGAGCCCCGCAAGAACCCCTTGTGCCCCCCAAGCACCCCCAGAGCCCCCCAAGAGCCCCTAGTGCCCCCCAAGCACCCCCAGAGCCCCCCAGCACTCACGCTGCCCCCCGGCACCCCGGTTCGGTCCCAGACGAGGGTGAGTTCGCTGCTGTCCCAGTGCCCCCCAATCACCTCCAGAGCCCCCCAGAGCCCCCCAAGAGCTCCTAGTGCCCCCCAATCACCCCCAGAGCCCCCCAAGCACCCCCAGAGCCCCCCAGCACTCACGCTGCCCCCCGGCACCCCGGTTCGGTCCCAGACGAGGGTCAGTTCGCTGCTGTCCCAGTGCCCCCCAATCACCTCCAGAGCCCCCCAGAGCCCCCCAAGAGCCCCCCAAGAGCCCCGCAAGAACCCCTTGTGCCCCCCAAGCACCCCCAGAGCCCCCCAAGAGCCCCTAGTGCCCCCCAAGCACCCCCAGAGCCCCCCAGCACTCACGCTGCCCCCCGGCACCCCAGTTCAGTCCCAGACGAGGGTCAGCTCACTGCTGTCCCAGTGCCCCCCAATCACCTCCAGAGCCCCCCAGAACCCCCCAAGAGCTCCTAGTGCCCCCCAATCACCCCCAGAGCCCCCCAAGCACCCCCAGAGCCCCCCAGCACTCACGCTGCCCCCCGGCACCCCGGTTCGGTCCCAGACGAGGGTCAGTTCGCTGCTGTCCCAGTGCCCCCCAGTGCCCCCCAGTCACCTCCAGAGCCCCCCCAGAGCCCCCCAAGAGCCCCTAGTGCCCCCCAAGCACCCCCAGAGCCCCCCAAGAGCCCCCCAAGAGCCCCGCAAGAACCCCTTGTGCCCCCCAAGCACCCCCAGAGCCCCCCAAGAGCCCCTAGTGCCCCCCAATCACCCCCAGAGCCCCCCAAGAGCCCCTAGTGCCCCCCAAGCACCCCCAGAGCCCCCCAATCACCCCCAGAGCCCCCCAAGCACCCCCAGAGCCCCCCAGGACTCACGCTGCCCCCCGGCACCCCGGTTCGGTCCCAGACGAGGGTCAGTTCGCTGCTGTCGCCGCCGCCCCCCCGCGCTCGCCCCTCCACGCTCACCGCGTACTTGTTCCCGCGCTCGGGCGCCCCAAAAAGCCGCCCGGGCCGGGGGCGCAGGAGGGGCCGCGTCTCCCGCTCCTGCTGCACCGACCAGCGCCCCACCTCCTCCTGGGGGCACCCCAAAATCAGGGGGGGGGGAAAGGGAAGCCCACCGCCTCCTGGGGGCACCCCAAAATCAGGGGGGGGGAAAGGGAAACCCACCTCCTCCTGGGGGCACCCCAAAATCAGGGGGGGGGGAAGGGAAGCCCAACGCCTCCTGGGGGCACCCCAAAATCAGGGGGGGGGAAAGGGAAGCCCAACGCCTCCTGGGGGCACCCCAAAATCCAGGGGGGGGGAAGGGAAGCCCACCTCCTCCTGGGGGCACCCCAAAATCCAAGGGGGGGGAAAGGGAAGCCCACCTCCTCCTGGGGGCACCCCAAAATCCAAGGGGGGGGAAAGGGAAGCCCAACGCCTCCTGGGGGCACCCCAAAATCCAAGGGGGGGGAAAGGGAAGCCCAACGCCTCCTGGGGGCACCCCAAAATCCAAGGGGGGGGAAAGGGAAGCCCAACGCCTCCTGGGGGCACCCCAAAATCCAAGGGGGGGGAAAGGGAAGCCCAACGCCTCCTGGGGGCACCCCAAAATCCAAGGGGGGGGAAAGGGAAGCCCAACGCCTCCTGGGGGCACCCCAAAATCGGGGGGGGGGGGAAAGGGAAGCCCAATGCCGCCTGGGGGCACCCCAAAATCCAGGGGGGGGGAAAGGGAAGCCCAATGCCTCCTGGGGGCACCCCAAAATCCGGGGGGGGGAAGGGAAGCCCAATGCCTCCTGGGGGCACCCCAAAATCAGGGGGGGGGGAAGGGAAGCCCACCTCCTCCTGGGGGCACCCCAAAATCAGGGGGGGGGGAAGGGAAGCCCACCTCCTCCTGGGGGCACCCCAAAATCAGGGGGGAGAAAGGGAAGCCCAATGCCTCCTGGGGGCACCCCAAAATCGGGGGGGGGGGAAAGGGAAGCCCAATGCCGCCTGGGGGCACCCCAAAATCAGGGGGGGGGAAAGGGAAGCCCAACGCCTCCTGGGGGCACCCCAAAATCCAGAGGGGGGGAAAGGGAAGCCCAATGCCTCCTGGGGGCACCCCAAAATCAGGAGGGGGGGAAAGGGAAGCCCAACGCCTCCTGGGGGCACCCCAAAATCAGGGGGGGGGAAAGGGAAGCCCAACGCCTCCTGGGGGCACCCCAAAATCCAGAGGGGGGGAAAGGGAAGCCCAATGCCTCCTGGGGGCACCCCAAAATCAGGAGGGGGGGAAAGGGAAGCCCAACGCCTCCTGGGGGCACCCCAAAATCGGGGGGGGGGGAAAGGGAAGCCCAATGCCGCCTGGGGGCACCCCAAAATCAGGGGGGGGGAAAGGGAAGCCCAATGCCGCCTGGGGTGGACCCCAAACCACCCCCTACTGCAAGAGAGGACCCCAAAATCCATAGATGGGACCCCAAAAACCATAGAAAAGATCCCAAGCTCCCCCATATTGCAATGGGGGGGACCCTAAAATCTATAGGGGGACCCCCAAACCCCCCATAACACAATGGGGGGACCCCAAAACCCATAGAGAAGACCCCAAAGCCCACCGAGGGGACCCCAAAACCCCCATAGTCCCCAGAGGGGACCCGGATCCCCCCATAATACAATGGGGGGACCCCAAAACCCATAGAGGAGACCCCAAAGCCCATAGAGGGGATCTCAAAACCCCCATAATACAATGAGGGGAACCCCAAAATCCTTAGAGGAGACCCCAAGGCCCATCGAGGGGATCCCAAACCCCCCAAAATGAAATGGGGGGACCCCAAAACCCATAGAGGAGACCTCAAGGCCCATAAAGGGGATCCCAACCCCCCCCATAACGCAATGAGGGGGACCCCAAAATCCATAGAGGAGTCCCCACAGCCCACCGAGGGGACCCCAAAAGCCCCAGAGGGGACCCCAAACCCCCCATAACGCAATGGAGGGGACCCCAAAACCCATAGAGGAGACCCCAAAGCCCACCGAGGGGACCCCAAAACCCATAGAGGGGACTCCAAGCCCCCCATAACACAATGAGGGGGACCCCAAAACCCATAGAGGAGACCTCAAGGCCCATAGAGGGGACCCCAAACCCCCCATAACGCAATGAGGGGGACCCCAAAATCCATAGAGGAGACCTCAAGGCCCATAGAGGGGACCCCAAACCCCCCATAACGCAATGAGGAGGACCCCAAAATCCATAGAGGAGATCTCAAGGCCCATAGAGGGGACCCCAAACCCCCCATAACGCAATGAGGGGGACCCCAAAACCCATAGAGGAGACCCCAAACCCCCCATAACGCAATGAGGGGGACCCCAAAATCCATAGAGGAGACCTCAAGGCCCATAGAGGGGACCCCAAACCCCCCATAACGCAATGAGGGGGACCCCAAAGTCCATAGTGGAGACCCCAAAGCCCACCGTGGGGACCCCAAATCCCCAGAGGGGACTCCAAACCCCCCATAATGCAATGAGGGGGACCCCAAAACCCATAGAGGAGACCTCAAAGCCCACCGAGGGGACCCCAAAAGCCCCAGAGGGGATCCCAAACCCCCCATAACGCAATGAGAGGGACCCCAAAATCCATAGAGGAGACCTCAAAGCCCACCGAGGGGACCCCAAAACCCCCAGAGGGGATCCCAAACCCCCCATAACTCAATGAGGGGGACCCCAAAGTCCATAGTGGAGACCCCAAAGCCCACCGCGGGGACCCCAAAACCCCTAGAGGGGATCCCAAACCCCCCATAACTCAATGAGGGGGACCCCAAAGTCCATAGTGGAGACCCCAAAGCCCACCGCGGGGACCCCAAAACCCCCAGAGGGGATCCCAAACCCCCCATAACTCAATGAGGGGGACCCCAAAGTCCATAGTGGAGACCCCAAAGCCCACCGCGGGGACCCCAAAAGCCCCAGAGGTGACCCCAAACCCCCCAATAACGGCACGGGGGGGTCCCCCGTTACCATCTCCGGGGAGTTGGGGAGGCGCCCCAGGCGGGCGACGACGTCGAGGCGCTGGATCCGGGCCCAGACGCGGGGGTCGGGGGCCGGGGGGGGCCCCAGCAGCGGGTGGATGAACCCCCGGTAGACGAGGGAGACGTCGGCGTCGCCGCTGGGGCCCAGAGTCACCGTGGTGCTGCGCACGATCGACACCTATTTTTTTTTTTTATTTATTTTTTTTTTTGGGGGGCGCTGGAGAAGAGCGGCTGAGACCCCCCCCCCCCCAAAAAAAAAGTGTGGGGGTTGTTTTTTTTTTTTTTTTTGGGGGGGGGTAGGGGGGGGGGTGTCACTCACCTTGTCGGGCTGGGAGTCGTTTCGGGGGTGCTGGAAGGTGAGAAGGTGGAGTCCGGGGGGGAAATTCGCCGAGCGGCACTGGGCCAGGGACGTCAGGAAAAGGGGGCGCGCGCCCCACCAGCCGTGGGTACCCGCGATCTGCCCCACGCGGCACCGGCTCTGCTCTGGGGGGGGGAATTGGGGGGGTCAGGGATGCACAGAGACCCCCCCAGGGAGCCCCCAGAACCCCAAAACCCCCCATGAACCCCAAAACCAACCACGGACCCCCGAAACCCACCATGGACCCCAAAACCCCCTCCATTCCCCACCAGCCCTGGGTGCTCGTGAGCTGCCCCACAGCACCAACTCTGCTCTGGGGGGGGGAATTGGGGGGGTCAGGGATGCACAGAGACCCCCCCAGGGAGCCCCCAGAACCCCAAAACCCCCCATGAACCCCAAA
>JAUNZM010002388.1:0-43109 GCA_033459285.1 Clamator glandarius
CCCAGACCCTTCTAGAGACCTCCCAGGACCATTCTGAAAGCCCCCAGACCCTTCTAGAGCATCCGAGGACCCTTCTTAAAATTCCTCAGACCCTTCTAGAGCACCCCAGGACACTTCTAAAAGCACCCAGACCCTTCTAGAGCCCCCCGAACCCTTCTAAAAGCCCCCAGACCCTTCTAGAGCCACCCAGGACCCTTCTAAAAGCACCCCAGAACCTTCTAGAGCCCCCTAAGACCCTTCTACAAGCCCCAAGACCCTTCTAGAGCATTCCCAGGGACCCTTCTAAAAGCACCCAGACCCATCTAGAGCCTCCCAGGACCCTTCTAAAAGCCCCCAGACCCTTCTAGAGACTCCCAGGACCCTTCGAAAAGCACCCAGACACTTCTAGAGCCACCCAGGACCTTTCTAAAAGACCCCAGACCCTTCTAGAGCCTCCCAGGACCCTTCTAAAAGCCCCCAGACCATTCTAGAGCACCCCAGGACCCTTCTAAAAGCCCCCAGACCCTTCTAGAGCCACTCAGGACCCTTCTAAAAGACCCCAGACCCTTCTAGAGGACCCCAGGACCCTTCTGAAAGCCAGCAGAACATTCTAGAGTCACCCAGGACCCTTCTAAAGGCACCCAGACCCTTCTAGAGCCCCCCAGGACCCTTCTAAAAGCCCCCAGACCCTTCTAGAGACCCCCAGGACCCTTCTGAAAGCCCCCAGAACCTTCTAGAGCCCTCCAGGACCCTTCTAAAAGCCCCCAGACCCTTCTAGAGAATCCGAGGACCCTTCTAAAATTCCCCAGACCCTTCTAGAGCCCCCCCGGACCCTTCTAAAAGCACCCAGACCCTTCTAGAGCCCCCCAGGACCTTTCTGAAATCACCCAGACCCTTCTAGAGGCTCCCCGGACCCTTATAAAAGCACCCAGACCCTTCTAGAGCCTCCCAGTACCCTTCTAAAAGCAACCAGACCCTTCTAGAGAACCCCAGGACCCTTCTAAAAGCCCCCAGACCCTTCTAGACCCTCCCCGGATCCTTCTAAAAGCCCCCAGACGCTTCTAGAGCCCCTTGGAATCATTCAAAAAGCACCCAGACCTTTCTAGACCGTCCCCGGATCATTCTAAAAGCCCCCAGACCCTTCTAGAGCCCCCCAGGATCATTCTAAAAGCCCCCAGACCCTTCTAGAGCCCCCTAGGACCCATCGAAAAGCCCCCAGACCCTTCTAGAGCCCCCTAGGACCCATCGAAAAGCCCCCAGACCCTTCTAGAGCGCCCCCAGGACCCTTCTAAAAGCCCCCAGACCCTTCTAGAGCCCCCCAAGACCCTTCTAAATGCCCCCAGACCCTTCAAGAGGCACCCAGGGCCCCTCTTAAGGAATCCCGTCCCTTCTAGAGCACACCAGGACCCTTCTAAAAGTCCCCAGACCCTTCTAAACCCCCCCCGGACCCTTCTAAAAGACCCCAGACCCTTCTAGAGGACCCCAGGACCATTCTGAAAGCCAGCAGAACATTCTAGAGTCACCCAGGACCCTTCTAAAGGCACCCAGACCCTTCTAGAGCCCCCCAGGACCCTTCTAAAAGCCCCCAGACCCTTCTAGAGCATCCGAGGACCCTTCTAAAATTCCCCAGACCCTTCTAGAGCACCCCAGGACATTTCTAAAAGCACCCAGACCTTTCTAGAGCCCCCCCGGACCCTTCTAAAAGCCCCCAGACCCTTCTAGAGCCACCCAGGACCCTTCTAAAAGCACCCAGAACCTTCTAAAGACCCCAGGACCCTTCTACAAGCCCCAAGACCTATCTAGAGACACCCAGGACCCTTCGAAAAGCCCCCAGACCCTTCTAGAGCCACCCAGGACCTTTCTAAAAGCCCCCAGACCCTTCTAGAGCCTCCCAGGACCCTTCTAAAAGCCCCCAGACCATTCTAGAGCACCCCAGGACCCTTCTAAAAGCCCCCAGACGCTTCTAGAGCCCCCCAGGACCCTTCTAAAAGCCCCCAGACCCTTCTAGAGCCATCCAGGACCCTTCTGAAAGCCAGCAGAACAATCTAGAGTCACCCAGGACCCTTCTAAAGGCACCCAGACCCTTCTAGAGGCCCCCCAGGACCCTTCTAAAAGCCCCCAGACCCTTCTAGAGACTCCCAGGAGCCTTCTGAAAGCCCCCAGAACCTTCTATAGCACCCCAGGACCCTTCTAAAAGCCCCCAGACCCTTCTAGAGAATCCGAGGACCCTTCTAAAATCCCCCGGACCCTTCTAGAGCCCCCCCGGACCCTTCTAAAAGCCCCCAGACCCTTCTAGAGCCACCCATAACCATTCTAAAAGCCCCCAGACCATTCTAGAGCCACCCAGGACCCTTCTAAAAGCCCCCAGACCCTTCTAGAGACCCCCAGGACCCTTCTGAAAGCCCCCAGAACATTCTAGATCCCCCCAGGACCCTTCTAAAAGCACCCAGACCCTTCTAGAGCATCCGAGGACCCTTCTAAAAGCACCCAGACCCTTCTAGAGCATTCCAGGACCCTTCTAAAAGCCCCCAGAACCCTCTAGAGACACCCAGGACTCTTCTTAAAAGCACCCAGACCATTCTAGAGCCTCCCAGGACCCTTCTAAAAGTACCCAGACCCTTCTAGAGACCCCCAGGACCATTCTAAAGGCCCCCAGACCTTTCTAGACCCTCCCCGGATCATTCTAAAAGCCCCCAGACCCTTCTAGAGGACCCCAGGACCCTTCTAAAAGCACCCAGACCATTCTAGAGCCCCCCAGGACCCTTCTAAAGGCCCCCAGACCCTTCTAGACCCTCCCCGGATCATTCTAAAAGCCCCCAGATTCTTCTAGAGCCTCCCAGGACCCTTCTAATAGCCCCCCGACCTTTCTAGACCCTCCCCGGATCCTTCTAAATGAACCCAGACCCTTCTAGGGCCCCCCAGAACCCCTCAAAAAGCCTCCAGACCCTTGTAGAGCCCCCCAGGACCCGTCTAAAAGCGCCCAGACCCTTCTAGACCCACCCCTGATCATTCTAAAAGACCCCAGACCCTTCTAAAAGCTCCCAGGACTATTCTAAAAGAACCCAGACCATTCTAGACCCTCCCCGGATTACTCTAAAAGCCCCCAGACCCTTCTAGAGCCCCCCAGGACCCTTCTAAAAGCCTCCAGACCCTTCTAGAGCCCCCCAGGACCCTTCTAAAAGACCCCAGACACTTCTAGAGCCGCCTAGGATCCTTCAAAAAGCATAAAGACCCTTCTAGACCGTCCCCGGATCATTCTAAAAGACCCCAGACGCTTCTAGAGCCCCTCAGGACCCTTCTAAATGCCCCCAGACCCTTCTAGAGAACCCCAGGACCCATCTAAAAGCCCCCAGATCCTTCTAGAGGCCCCCAGGACCCTTCTAAAAGCCCCCAGACCCTTCTAGAGCCCCACAGGACCATTCTAAAAGACCCCAGACCCTTCTAGAGGCCCCAGGACCCTACTAAAACCTCCCAGACCCTTTTAGAGCCCCCCAGGACCCTTCTAAAAGCCCCCAGACCCTTCTAGACCCTCCCCGGATCCTTCTAAAAGCCCAGAGACCCTTCTAGATCCTCCCAGGACCTTTCTAAAAGCCCCCCAGACCTTTCTAGAGGCCCCAGGACCCTTCTAAAAGCCCCCAGACCCTTCTAGAGACCCCCAGGACACTTCTAAAAGCCCCCAGACCCTTCTAGAGCATCCCAGGACACTTCTAAAATACCCCAGACCCTTCTTGAGCCCCCCAGGACCATTCTAAAAGCCCCCAGACCCTTCTAGCGGCACCCACGACCCTTCTATAAGCACCCAGACCCTTCTAGAGCCCCCCAGGACCCTTCTAAAAGCACCCAGACCCTTCTAGAGGCCCCCAGGACCCTTCTAAAAGCCCCCAGACCCTTCTAGAGCCCCCCAGGACCCTTCTACAAGCCCCCAGACCCTTCTAGAGCCAATCAGGACCCTTCTAAAAGCACCCCGACCCTTCTAGAGGGCCCCCAGGACCCGTCTAAAAGCCTCTAGATACTTCTAGAGCCCCCCAGGACCTTTCTAAAATCACCCACACCCTTCTAGAGGCTCCCCGGACCCTTATAAAAGACCCCAGACCCTTCTAGAGCATCCGAGGACCCTTCTAAAATTCCTCAGACCCTTCTAGAGCACACCAGGACACTTCTAAAAGCACCCAGACCCTTCTAGAGCCCCCCCGAACCCTTCTAAAAGCCCCCAGACCCTTCTAGAGCCACCCAGGACCCTTCTAAAAGCACCCAGAACCTTCTAGAGCCCCCTAAGACCCTTCTACAAGCCCCAAGACCCTTCTAGAGCATCCCAGGACCCTTCTAAAAGCACCCAGACCCATCTAGAGCCTCCCAGGACCCTTCTATAAGCCCCCAGACCCTTCTAGAGACTCCCAGGACCCTTCGAAAAGCCCCCAGACACTTCTAGAGCCACCCAGGACCTTTCTAAAAGACCCCAGACCCTTCTAGAGCCTCCCAGGACCCTTCTAAAAGCCCCCAGACCATTCTAGAGCACCCCAGGACCCTTCTAAAAGCCCCCAGACCCTTCTAGAGCCACCCAGGACCCTTCTAAAAGCCCCCAGACCCTTCTAGAGGACCCCAGGACCCTTCTGAAAGCCAGCAGAACATTCTAGAGTCACCCCAGGACCCTTCTAAAGGCACCCAGACCCTTCTAGAGCCCCCCAGGACCCTTCTAAAAGCCCCCAGACCCTTCTAGAGACCCCCAGGACCCTTCTGAAAGCCCCCAGAACCTTCTAGAGCCCTCCAGGACCCTTCTAAAAGCCCCCAGACCCTTCTAGAGAATCCGAGGACCCTTCTAAAATTCCCCAGACCCTTCTAGAGCCCCCCCCGGACCCTTCTAAAAGCACCCAGACCCTTCTAGAGCCCCCCAGGACCTTTCTGAAATCACCCAGACCCTTCTAGAGGCTCCCCGGACCCTTATAAAAGCACCCAGACCCTTCTAGAGCCTCCCAGTACCCTTCTAAAAGCAACCAGACCCTTCTAGAGAACCCCAGGACCCCTTCTAAAAGCCCCCAGACCTTTCTAGACCCTCCACGGATCCTTCTAAAAGCCCCCAGACGCTTCTAGAGCCCCTTGGAATCATTCAAAAAGCACCCAGACCTTTCTAGACCGTCCCCGGATCATTCTAAAAGCCCCCAGACCCTTCTAGAGCCCCCCAGGATCATTCTAAAAGCCCCCAGACCCTTCTAGAGCCCCCCTAGGACCCATCGAAAGCCCCCAGACCCTTCTAGAGGCCCCCTAGGACCATTCTAAAAGCCCCCAGACCCTTCTAGACCCTCCCCGGATCCTTCGAAAAGAACCCAGACCCTTCTAGAGCCCCCCAGGATCATTCTAAAAGCCCCCAGACCCTTCTAGAGCGCCCCCAGGACCCTTCTAAAAGCCCCCAGACCCTTCTAGAGCCCCGAAGACCCTTCTAAATGCCCCCAGACCCTTCAAGAGGCACCCAGGGCCCCTCTTAAGGAATCCCGTCCCTTCTAGAGCACACCAGGACCCTTCTAAAAGTCTCCAGACCCTTCTAAACCCCCCCCGGACCCTTCTAAAAGACCCCAGACCCTTCTAGAGGACCCCAGGACCATTCTGAAAGCCAGCAGAACATTCTAGAGTCACCCAGGACCCTACTAAAGGCACCCAGACCCTTCTAGAGCCCCCCAGGACCCTTCTAAAAGCCCCCAGACCCTTCTAGAGCATCCGAGGACCCTTCTAAAATTCCCCAGACCCTTCTAGAGCACCCCAGGACATTTCTAAAAGCACCCAGACCTTTCTAGAGCCCCCCCGGACCCTTCTAAAAGCCCCCAGACCCTTCTAGAGCCACCCAGGACCCTTCTAAAAGCACCCAGAACCTTCTAAAGACCCCAGGACCCTTCTACAAGCCCCAAGACCCTTCTAGAGCATCCCAGGACCCTTCTAAAAGCACCCAGACCCATCTAGAGCCTCCCAGGACCCTTCTAAAAGCCCCCAGACCCTTCTAGAGACACCCAGGACCCTTCGAAAAGCCCCCAGACCCTTCTAGAGCCACCCAGGACCTTTCTAAAAGCCCCCAGACCCTTCTAGAGCCTCCCAGGACCCTTCTAAAAGCCCCCAGACCATTCTAGAGCACCCCAGGACATTTCTAAAAGCCCCCAGACGCTTCTAGAGCCCCCCAGGACCCTTCTAAAAGACCCCAGACCCTTCTAGAGCCATCCAGGACCCTTCTGAAAGCCAGCAGAACAATCTAGAGTCACCCAGGACCCTTCTAAAGGCACCCAGACCCTTCTAGAGGCCCCCCAGGACCCTTCTAAAAGCCCCCAGACCCTTCTAGAGACCCCCAGGAGCCTTCTGAAAGCCCCCAGAACCTTCTATAGCACCCCAGGACCCTTCTAAAAGCCCCCAGACCCTTCTAGAGAATCCGAGGACCCTTCTAAAATCCCCCGGACCCTTCTAGAGCCCCCCCGGACCCTTCTAAAAGCCCCCAGACCCTTCTAGAGCCACCCAGGACCATTCTAAAAGCCCCCAGACCATTCTAGAGCCACCCAGGACCCTTCTAAAAGCCCCCAGACCCTTCTAGAGACACCCAGGACCCTTCTGAAAGCCCCCAGAACATTCTAGATCCCCCCAGGACCCTTCTAAAAGCACCCAGACCCTTCTAGAGCATCCCAGGACACTTCTAAAAGCACCCAGACCCTTCAAGAGCATTCCAGGACCCTTCTGAAAGCCCCCAGACCCTTCTAGAGGCCCCTAGGACCCTTCTAAAAGCCCCCAGAACCCTCTAGATCCAGCCAGGACTCTTCTTAAATGCACCCAGACCATTCTAGAGCCTCCCAGGACCCTTCTAAAAGTACCCAGACCCTTCTAGAGAACCCCAGGACCATTCTAAAGGCCCCCAGACCTTTCTAGACCCTCCCCGGATCATTCTAAAAGCCCCCAGACCCTTCTAGAGGCCCCCAGGACCCTTCTAAAAGCACCCAGACCATTCTAGAGCCCCCCAGGACCCTTCTAAAAGCCCCCAGACCCTTCTAGACCGTCCCCGGATCATTCTAAAAGACCCCAGACCCTTCTAGAGCCCCTCAGGACCCTTCTAAATGCCCCCAGACCCTTCTAGAGAACCCCAGGACCCATCTAAAAGCCCCCAGATCCTTCTAGAGGCCCCCAGGACCCTTCTAAAAGCCCCCAGACCCTTCTAGAGCCCCACAGGACCATTCTAAAAGACCCCAGACCCTTCTAGAGGCCCCAGGACCCTACTAAAACCTCCCAGACCATTTTAGAGCCCCCCAGGACCCTTCTAAAAGCCCCCAGACCCTTCTAGACTCTCCCCGGATCCTTCTAAAAGCCCAGAGACCCTTCTAGATCCTCCCAGGACCTTTCTAAAAGCCCCCAGACCTTTCTAGAGGCCCCAGGACCCTTCTAAATGCCCCCAGACCCTTCTAGAGACCCCCAGGACCCTTCTAAAAGCCCCCAGACCCTTCTAGAGCATCCCAGGACACTTCTAAAAGCCTCCAGACCCTTCTTGAGCCCCCCAGGACCCTTCTAAAAGCCCCCAGACCCTTCTAGCGGTACCCACGACCCTTCTATAAGCACCCAGACCCTTCTAGAGCCCCCCAGGACCCTTCTAAAAGCACCCAGACCCTTCTAGAGGCCCCCAGGACCCTTCTAAAAGCCCCCAGACCCTTCTAGAGCCCCCCAGGACCCTTCTACAAGCCCCCAGACCCTTCTAGAGCCAATCAGAACCCTTCTAAAAGCACCCCGACCCTTCTAGAGGCCCCCAGGACCCGTCTAAAAGCCTCTAGATACTTCTAGAGCCCCCCAGGACCTTTCTAAAATCACCCACACCCTTCTAGAGGCTCCCCGGACCCTTATAAAAGCACCCCGACCCTTCTAGAGCCTCCCAGTACCCTTTCTTATAGCAACCAGACCCTTCTAGAGAACCCCAGGACCCTTCTAAAAGCCCCCAGACCCTTCTAGACCCTCCCCGGATCCTTCTAAAAGCCCCCAGACCCTTCTAGAGCCCCCTAGGATCCTTCAAAAAGCACCCAGACCTTTCTAGACCGTCCCCGGATCATTCTAAAAGCCCCCAGACCCTTCTAGAGCCCCCCAGGATCATTCTAAAAGCCCCCAGACCCTTCTAGAGCCCCCTAGGACCCATCTAAAATCCCCCAGACCCTTCTAGAGGCCCCTAGGACCCTTCTAAAAGACGCCAGACCCTTCTAGACCCTCTCCGGATCCTTCGAAAAGACCCCAGACCCTTCTAGAGCCCCCCAGGATCATTCTAAAAGCCCCCAGACCCTTCTAGAGCCACCCAGTACCCTTCTAAAAGCCCCTAGACCCTTCTAGAGCCCCCCAGGACCCTTCTAAATGCCCCCAGACCCTTCTAGAGAATCCGAGGACCTTTCTAAAATTCCCCAGACCATTCTAGAGCCCCCCCGGACCCTTCTAAAAGCCCCCAGACCCTTCTAGAGCCACCCAGGACCATTCTAAAAGCCCCCAGACCATTCTAGAGCCCCCCAGGACCCATCTAAAAGCCCCCAGACCCTTCTAGAGACCCCCAGGACCCTTCTGAAAGCCCCCAGAACATTCTAGAGCCCCCCAGGACCCGTCAAAAAGCCCCAGACCCTTCTAGAGCATCCGAGGACCCTTCTAAAAGCACCCAGACCCTTCTAGAGCATCCCAGGACCCTTCTAGAAGCACCCAGACCCTTCTAGAGGCCCCTAGGACCCTTCTAAAAGCCCCCAGACCCTTCTAGAGGCCCCCAGGACCCTTCTAAAAGCCCCCAGACCATTCTAGAGCCCCCCAGGACCCTTTAAAGGCCCCCAGACCCTTCTAGACCCTCCCCGGATCATTCTAAAAGCCCCCAGATTCTTCTAGAGCCTCCCAGGACCCTTCTAATAGCCCCCCGACCTTTCTAGACCCTCCCCGGATCCTTCTAAATGAACCCAGACCCTTCTAAGGCCCCCCAGAACCCCTCTAAAAGCCTCCAGACCATTGTAGAGCCCCCCAGGACCCGTCTAAAAGCGCCCAGACCCTTCTAGACCCTCACCTGATCATTCTAAAAGACCCCAGACCCTTCTAAAACCTCCCAGGACTATTCTAAAAGAACCCAGACCATTCTAGACCCTCCCCGGATTATTCTAAAAGCCCCCAGACCCTTCTAGAGCCCCCCAGGACCCTTCTAAAAGCCTCCAGACCCTTCTAGAGCCCCCCAGGACCCTTCTAAAAGACCCCAGAACCTTCTAGAGCCGCCTAGGATCTTTCAAAAAGCATAAAGACCCTTCTAGACCGTCCCCGGATCATTCTAAAAGCCCCCAGACCCTTCTAGAGCCCCTCAGGACCCTTCTAAATGCCCCCAAACCCTTCTAGAGAACCCCAGGACCCATCTAAAAGCACCCAGATCCTTCTAGAGGCCCCCAGGACCCTTCTAAAAGCCCCAAGACCCTTCTAGATCCTCCCAGGACCTTTCTATAAGCCCCCAGACATTTCTAGAGTCCCCAGGACCCTTCTAAAAGCTCCCAGACCCTTCTAGAGCGCCCAGGACCCTTCTAAAAGCCCCCAGACCCTTCTAGAGCGCCCCCAGACCCTTCTAGAGCACCCCAGGACCCTTCTAAAAGCCCCCAGACCCTTCTTGAACCCACCAGTACCCTTCTAAAAGCCCCCAGACCCTTCTAGCTGCACCCAGGACCCTTCTACAAGACCCCAGACCCTTCTAGACCCCCCCAGGGCCCTTCTAAAAGCACCCAGACCCTTCTAGAGGCCCCCAGGACCCTTCTAAAAGCCAACAGACCCTTCTAGAGCCCCCCAGGACCCTTCTACAAGCACCCAGACCCTTCTAGAGACACCCAGGACCCGTCTAAAAGAGTCCAGACCCTTCTAGAGCACCCCCGAACCACTCTAATAGTTCCCAGACCCTTCTAGAGGCCCCCAGGACCCTTCTATAAGTCCCCAGACTCTTGTAGAGCACCCCAGGACCCTTCTACTAGCCCCCAGACCCTTCTAGAGCCACCCAGGACCCTTCTAAAATCCTCCAGACCCTTATAGAGCCCCCCAGGACCATTCTAAAATACCCCAGACCCTTCTAGAGGCCCCAGGGCCCCTCTTAAGACCCCCGTACCTTCTAGAGCACACTAGGACCCTTCAAAAAGCCCCCAGACCGTTCTAGAGCACCCCAGGACCCTTCTAAAAGCCCCCAGACCCTTCTAGAGCTCCCCCGTTCCCTTCTAAAAGCCCCTAGACCCTTCTAGAGGCCCCCACGACCCTTCTGAAAGCCGCCAGATCATTCTAGAGCCACACAGGACCATTCTAAAAGAACCCAGACCCTTCTACAGACCCCCAGGACATTATAAAAGCCCCCAGAGCCTTCTAGAGCCCCCAAGGACCCTTCTAAAAGCTCCCAGACCCTTCTAGAGCCCCCCAGGACGCTTCTAAAAACTTCCAAACCCTTCTAGACCGTCCCCAGATCATTCTAAAAGCCCCCAGACCCTTCTAGAGCCCCCCAGGATCATTCTAAAAGCCCACTGACCCTTCTAGAGCCCCCTAGGACCCATCTAAAAGCACCCAGACCCTTCTAGAGACACCCAGGACCCTTCTAAAAGCCCCCAGACCGTTCTAGACCGTCCCAGGACCCTTCTACAAGCACCCAGACCCTTCTAGAGCCCCCCAGGACTCTTCTAATAGCCCCCAGACCAGTCTAGAGGCCACCAGGAGCCTTCTAAAAGTCCCCAGATTCTTCTAGAGCCCCCCCGGACCCTTGTAAAAGCCCCCAGACCCTTCTAGAGGCCCCCAGGACCCTTATAAAAGCACCCAGACCGTTCTAGAGCCTCCCAGGACCATTCTAAACGCCCCCAGACCCTTCTAGAGGCCCCCAGGACCCTTCTAAATGCCTCTAGACCCTTCTAGAGCCTCCCAGGACCCTTATAAAAGCCCCCAGACCGTTCTAGAGCCTCCCAGGACCATTCTAAAAGCCCCCAGACCCTTCTAGAGCCCCCAGGACCCTTCTAAAAGACCCCAGACCCTTCTAGAGCCGCCTAGGATCCTTCAATAAGTATAAAGACCCTTCTAGACCGTCCCCGGATCATTCTAAAAGCCCCCAGACCCTTCTAGAGCCACTCAGGACCCTTCTAAATGCCCCCAGACCCTTCTAGAGCCCCCCAGGACCCTTCTACAAGCCCCCAGACCCTTCTAGATCCACCCAGGACCCTTCTAAAAGCACCCAGACGCTTCTAGAGGCCCCCAGGACCCGTCTAAAAGCCTCTAGACCCTTCTAGAGCCCCCCAGGACCTTTCTAAAAGCACCCAGACCCTTATAGAGGCCCCCAGGACCCTTATAAAAGCACCCCGACCCTTCTAGAGGCCCCCAGGACCCGTCTAAAAGACTCTAGACCCTTCTAGAGCCCCCCAGGACCTTTCTAAAAGTCCCCAGACCCTTCTAGACCCTCCCCGGATCACTCTAAAAGCCCCAGACCCTTCTAGAGCCACCTAGGATCATTCAAAAAGAACCCAGACCTTTCTAGACCGTCCCCGGATCATTCTAAAAGCCCCCAGACCCTTCTAGAGCCCTCCAGGATCATTCTAAAAGCTCCCAGACCCTTCTAGAGCCCCCCAGGATCATTCCAAAAGCCCCCAGACCCTTCTAGAGCCCCCTAGGACCCATCTAAAAGCCCCCAGACCCTTCTAGAGGCCCCTAGGACCCTTCTAAAAGCCCCCAGACCCTTCTAGACCCTCCCCGGATCCTTCGAAAAGACCCCAGACCCTTCTAGAGCCCCCCAGGATCATTCTAAAAGCACCCACAACCTTCTAGAGCCCCCCAGTACACTTCTAAAAGCACCTAGACCCTTCTAGAGCCCCCCAGGACCCTTCTAAAAGCCCCCAGACCCTTCAAGAGGCACCCAGGACCCCTCTTAATGAACCCCGTCCCTTCTAGATCACCCCAGGACCCTTCTAAAAGTCCCCAGGCCCTTCTAGAGCCCACCCGGACCACTCTAATAGTCACACTCAGACCATTCTAGAGCATCCCAGGACCCTTCTAGAAGCACCCAGACCCTTCTAGAGCCCCCCAGGATCATTCTAAAAGCCCCCAGACCCTTCTAGAGGCCCCCAGGAACCTTCTAAAAGCCCCCAGACCCTTCTAGACCCTCCCCGGATCCTTCTAAATGAACCCAGACCTTTCTAGTGCCCCCCAGAACCCCTCTAAAAGCCTCTAGATCCTTGTAGAGCCCCCCAGGACCGTCTAAAAGCGCCCAGACCCTTCTAGACCCTCCCCTGATCATTCTAAAAGACCACAGACCCTTCTAAAACCTCCCAGAACCATTCTAAAAGAACCCAGACCCTTCTAGACCCTCCCCGGATTATTCTAAAAGCCCCCAGACCCTTCTAGAGCCCCCCCAGACCCTTCTAAAAGCCTCCAGACCCTTCTAGAGCCCCCCCGAACCACTCTAATAGTTCTCAGACCCTTCTAGAGGCCCCCAGGACCCTTCTATAAGTCCCCAGACCCTTCTAGAGAACCCCAGGAACCTTCCAAAAGCCCCCAGACCCTTCTAGAGCCTCCCAGGAGCCTTCTAAAAACCCCCAGACCCTTCTAGAGCCTCCCGGACCACTCTAATAGATCCCAGATCCTTCTAGAGGCCCCCAGGATAATTCTAAATGCCCCCAGACCCTTCTAGAGAACCCCGGGACCCTTCTAAAAGCCCCCAGACCCTTCTGGAGCCCCCCAGGACCCTTCTAAAAACCCCAGAACCTTCTAGACCCTCCCCGGATCATTCTAAAAGCCCCCAGACCCTTCTAGAGACCCCCATGACCCTTCTAAAAGCACTCAGACCCTTCTAGAGGGCCCCAGGACCCTTCTAAAAGCACCCAGACCCTTCTAGAGCCTCCCAGGACCATTCTAAAAGCCCCCAGACCCTTCTAGACCCCCCCAGGACCCTTCTAAAAGCTTCCAGACCCTTCTAGAGGCCCCAGGACCCTTCGGAATGGCCGCAGACACATCTAGACACTCCCCGGATCTTTCTAAAAGACCCCAGACACTTCTAGAGATCCCCAGGAGCATTCTAAAAGCCCCCAGACCCTTCTAGAGCACTCCAGGACCCTTCTAAAAGCACCCAGACCCTTCTAGAGCCCCCCAGGTCCCCTCTTAAGGCACCCCGTCCCTTCTAGGACATCCTAGGACCCTTCTAAAAGTCCCCAGACCCTTCTAGAACCCCCCAGGACCCTTCTAAAGGCCCCCAGACCCTTCTAGACCCTCCCCGGATCATTCTAAAAGCCCCCAGATTCTTCTAGAGCCTCCCAGGACCATTCTAATAGCCCCCCGACCTTTCTAGACCCTCCCCGGATCCTTCTAAATGAACCCAGACCCTTCTAGGGCCCCCCAGAACCCCTCTAAAAGCCTCCAGACGCTTGTAGAGACACGCAGGACCCGTCTAAAAGAACCCAGACCCTTCTAGACCCTCCCCGGATTATTCTAAAAGCCCCCAGACACTTCTAGAGCCCCCCAAGACCCTTCTAAAAGCCTCCAGACCCTTCTAGAGCCCCCCCGAACCACTCTAATAGTTCCCAGACCCTTCTAGAGGCCCCCAGGACCCTATAAAAGCCCCCAGACTCTTCTAGAGCACCCCAGGACCCTTCTAAAAGCCCCCAGACCCTTCTAGAGCCCCCCCGGACCCTTCTAAAATCCTCCAGACCCTTATAGAGCCCCCCAGGACCCTTCTAAAAGAAACCAGACCCTTCTAGAGACCCCCAGGACGCTTCTAAAAACTTCCAAACCCTTCTAGACCGTCCCCGGATCATTCTAAAAGCCCCCAGACCCTTCTAGAGCCCCCAGGATCATTCTAAAAGCACCCAGACCATTCTAGAGACACCCAGGACCCTTCTAAAAGCCCCCAGACCGTTCTAGACCCTCCCAGGACCCTTCTACAAGCCCCCAGACCCTTCTAGAGCCCCCCAGGACCCTTCTAATAGCCCCCAGAACCGTCTAGAGGCCACCAGGACCCTTCTAAAAGTCCCCAGATTCTTCTAGAGCCCCCCCGGACCCTTGTAAAAGCCCCCAGACCCTTCTAGAGGCCCCCAGGACCCTTATAAAAGCCCCCAGACCCTTCCAGAGCCTCACAGGTCCCTTCTAAACGCCCCCAGACCATTCTAGAGGCCCTTAGGACCCTTCTAAAAGCCTCTAGACCCTTCTAGAGCCTCCCAGGACCCTTATAAAAGCCCCCAGGCCCTTCTAGAGCCTACCAGGACCATTCTAAATGCCCCCAGACCCTTCTAGAGAACCCCAGGACCATTCTAAAAGCCCCCAGATCCTTCTAGAGGCCTCCAGGACCCTTCTAAAAGCCCCCAGACCTTTCTAGAGCCCCCCCGGACCATTCTAAAAGACCCCAGACCCTTCTAGAGCCTCCCAGGACCCTACTAAAAGCTCCCAGACCCTTCTAGAGCCCCCCAGGACCCTTCTAAAAGCCCCCAGACCCTTCTAGACCCTCCCCGGATCCTTCTAAAAGCCCCCAGACCCTTCTAGATCCTCCCAGGACCATTCTAAAAGTCCCCAGACCTTTCTAGAGGACCCAGGACCCTTCTAAAAGACCCCAGACCCTTCTAGACCCCCCCAGGACTCTTCTAAAAGCCCCCAGACCCTTCTAGAGCAACCCAGGACCCTTCTAAAATCCCCCAGACCCTTCTTGAGCCCCCCAGGACCCTTCTAAATGCCCCCAGACCCTTCTAGCGGCACCCAGGACCCTTCTACAAGCCCCCAAACCCTTCTAGAGCCCCCCAGGACCCTTCTAAAAGCAACCAGACCCTTCTAGAGCCCCCCAGGACCCTTCTACAAGCCCCCAGACCCTTCTAGAGCCACCCAGGACCCTTCTAAAAGCACCCAGACGCTTCTAGAGGCCCCCAGGACCCGTCTAAAAGCCTCTAGACCCTTCTAGAGCCCCCCAGGACCTTTCTAAAAGCACCCAGACCCTTATAGAGGCTCCCCGGACCCTTATAAAAGCACCCCGACCCTTCTAGAGGCCCCCAGGACCCGTCTAAAAGCCTCTAGACCCTTCTAGAGCCCCCCAGGACCTTTCTAAAAGTCCCCAGACCCTTCTAGACCCTCCCCGGATCCCTCTAAAAGCCCCCAGACCGTTCTAGAGCCACCTAGGATCATTCAAAAAGCACCCAGACCTTTCTAGACCGTCCCCGGATCATTCTAAAAGCCCCCAGACCCTTCTAGAGCCCTCCAGGATCATTCTAAAAGCTCCCAGACCCTTCTAGAGCCCCCTAGGACCAATCTAAAAGCACCCAGACCCTTCTAGAGACACCCAGGACCCTTCTAAAAGCCCCCAGACCCTTCTAGAGCCCCCCAGGATCATTCCAAAAGCCCCTAGACCCTTCTAGAGCCCCCTAGGACCCATCTAAAAGCCACCAGACCCTTCTAGAGGCCCCTAGGACCCTTCTAAAAGCCCCCAGACCTTTCTAGACCCTCCCCGGATCCTTCGAAAAGACCCCAGACCCTTCTAGAGCCCCCCAGGATCATTCTAAAAGCCACCAGACCCTTCTAGAGCCCCCCAGTACCCTTCTAAAAGCCCCTAGACCCTTCTAGAGCCCCCCAGGACCCTTCTAAAAGCCCCCAGACCCTTCAAGAGGCACCCAGGGCCCCTCTTAATGAACCCCGTCCCTTCTAGATCAACCCCGGAACCCTTCTAAAAGTCCCCAGGCCCTTCTAGAGCACCCCAGGACCCTTCTAAAAGCCCCCAGACCTTTCTAGAGCCCCCCCGGACCCTTCTAAAAGACCCCAGACCCTTCTAGAGGACCCCAGGACCCTTCTGAAAGCGAGCAGAACATTCTAGAGTCACCCAGGACCCTTCTAAAGGCACCCAGACCCTTCTAGAGCCCCCCAGTACCCTTCTAAAAGCGCCCAGACCCTTCTAGAGACTCCCAGGACCCTTCTGAAAGCCCCCAGAACCTTCTAGAGCCCTCCAGGACCCTTCTAAAAGCACCCAGACCCTTCTAGAGCATCCGAGGACCCTTCTAAAATTCCCCAGACCCTTCTAGAGCACCCCAGGACACTTCTAAAAGCCCCCAGACCCTTCTAGAGCCCCCCCGGACCTTTCTAAAAGCCCCCAGACCCTTCTAGAGCCACCCAGGACCCTTCTAAAAGCCCCCAGACCATTCTAGAGCCCCCCAGGACCCTTCTAAAAGCCCCCAGACCCTTCTAGAGACCCCCAGGACCCTTCTA
Organism: Clamator glandarius; assembly: GCA_033459285.1. Classification (NCBI taxonomy): domain Eukaryota; kingdom Metazoa; phylum Chordata; class Aves; order Cuculiformes; family Cuculidae; genus Clamator; species Clamator glandarius. The sequence goes on from JAUNZM010002388.1 coordinate 16,168, forward strand.
AAAGCCCCCAGACCATTCTAGAGCCCCCCAGGACCCTTCTGAAAGCCCCCAGACCCTTCTAGAGCATCCGAGGACCCTTCTAAAAGCACCCAGACAATTCTAGAGCATCCCAGGACCCTTCTAAAAGCCCCCAGACCCTTCTAGAGGCCCCTAGGACCCTTCTAAAACCACCCAGAACTCTCTAGAGCATCCCAGGACCCTTCTAAAAGCCCCCAGACCCTTCTAGAGCATCCGAGGACCCTTCTAAAAGCCCCCAGACTCTTCTAGAGCACCCCAGGACCCTTCTAAAAGCCCCCAGACCCTTCTAGAGCCCCCCCGGACCCTTCTAAAATCCTCCAGACCCTTATAGAGCCCCCAGGACCCTTCTAAAATACACCAGACCCTTCTAGAGGCCCCAGGGCCCCTCTTAAGCCCCCCCGTACATTCTAGAGCACACTAGGACCCTTCAAAAAGCCCCCAGACCGTTCTAGAGCACCCCAGGACCCTTCTAAAAGCCCCCAGACCCTTCTAGAGCTCCCCCGGACCCTTCTAAAAGCCCCTAGACCCTTCTAGAGGCCCCCACGACCCTTCTGAAAGCCGCCAGATCCTTCTAGAGCCCCACAGGACCCTTCTAAAAGCACCCAGACCCTTCTACAGACCCCCAGGACATTATAAAAGCCCCCAGAACCTTCTAGAACCCCCCAGGACCCTTCTAAAAGCCCCCAGACCCTTCTAGAGACCCCCAGGACCCTTCTAAAAACTTCCAAACCCTTCTAGACCGTCCCCGGATCATTCTAAAAGCCCCCAGACCCTTCTAGAGCCCCCCAGGATCATTCTAAAAGCCCACTGACCCTTCTAGAGCCCCCTAGGACCCATCTAAAAGCACCCAGACCCTTCTAGAGACACCCAGGACCCTTCTAAAAGCCCCCAGACCGTTCTAGACCCTCCCAGGACCCTTCTACAAGCACCCAGACCCTTCTAGAGCCCCCCAGGACCCTTCTAATAGCCCCCAGACCCGTCTAGAGGCCACCAGGACCCTTCTAAAAGTCCCCAGATTCTTCTAGAGCCCCCCCGGACCCTTGTAAAAGCCCCCAGACCCTTCTAGAGGCACCCAGGACCCTTATAAAAGCCCCCAGACCCATCCAGAGCCTCACAGGTCCCTTCTAAACGCCCCCAGACCATTCTAGAGGCCCTTAGGACCCTTCTAAATGCCTCTAGACCCTTCTAGAGCCTCCCAGAACCCTTATAAAAGCCCCCAGACACTTCTAGAGCCTCCCAGGACCATTCTAAAAGCCCCCAGACCCTTCTAGAGCCCCCCAGGACCCTTCTAAAAGACCCCAAACCCTTCTAGAGCCGCCTAGGATCCTTCAAAAAGCATAAAGACCCTTCTAGACCGTCCCCGGATCATTCTAAAAGACCCCAGACCCTTCTAGAGCCCCTCAGGACCCTTCTAAATGCCCCCAGACCCTTCTAGAGAACCCCAGGACCCATCTAAAAGCCCCCAGATCCTTCTAGAGGCCTCCAGGACCCTTCTAAAAGCCCCCAGACCCTTCTAGAGCCCCCCCCGGACCATTCTAAAAGACCCCAGACCCTTCTAGAGCCTCCCAGGACCCTACTAAAAGCTCCCAGACCCTTCTAGAGCCACCCAGGACCCTTCTGAAAGCCCCCAGAGCCTTCTAGACCCTCCCCGGATCCTTCTAAAAGCCCCCAGACCCTTCTAGATCCTCCCAGGACCATTCTAAAAGCCCCCAGACCTTTCTAGAGGATCCAGGACCCTTCTAAAAGCCCCCAGACCCTTCTAGAGCCCCCCAGGACTCTTCTAAAAGCCCCCAGACCCTTCTAGTGCAACCCAGGACCCCTCTAAAAGCCCCCAGACCTTTCTTGAGCCCCCCAGGACCCTTCTAAATGCCCCCAGACCCTTCTAGCGGCACCCAGGACCCTTCTACAAGCCCCCAAACCCTTCTAGAGCCCCCCAGGACCCTTCTAAAAGCTCCCAGAGCATTCTAGAGCCCTCCAGGACCCTTCTAAAAGCCCCCAGACCCTTCTAGAGCCCCCCAGGACCCTTCTACAAGCCCCCAGACCCTTCTAGAGCCACCCAGAACCCTTCTAAAAGCACCCAGACGCTTCTAGAGGCCCCCAGGACACGTCTAAAAGCCTCTAGACCCTTCTAGAGCCCCCCAGGACCTTTCTAAAAGCACCCAGACCCTTATAGAGGCTCCCCGGACCCTTATAAAAGCACCCCGACCCTTCTAGAGGCACCCAGGACCCGTCTAAAAGCCTCTAGACCCTTCTAGAGCCCCCCAGGACCTTTCTAAAAGTCCCCAGACCCTTCTAGACCCTCCCCGGATCCCTCTAAAAGCCCCCAGACCCTTCTAGAGCCACCTAGGATCCTTCAAAAAGCACCCAGACCTTTTATGACCGTCCCCGGATCATTCTAAAAGCCCCCAGACCCTTCTAGAGCCCTCCAGGATCATTCTAAAAGCCCCCAGACCCTTCTAGAGCCCCCTAGGACCCATCTAAAAGCACCCAGACCCTTCTAGAGACACCCAGGACCCTTCTAAAAGCCGCCAGACCGTTCTAGAGCCCCCCAGGATCATTCCAAAAGAACCTAGACCCTTCTAGAGCCCCCTAGGACCCATCTAAAAGCCACCAGACCCTTCTAGAGGCCCCTAGGACCCTTCTAAAAGCCCCCAGACCCTTCTAGACCCTCCCCGGATCCTTCGAAAAGACCCCAGACCCTTCTAGAGCCCCCCAGGATCATTCTAAAAGCCACCAGACCCTTCTAGAGCCCCCCAGTACCCTTCTAAAAGCCCATAGACCCTTCTAGAGCCCCCCAGGACCCTTCTAAAAGCCCCCAGACCCTTCAAGAGGCACCCAGGGCCCCTCTTAATGAACCCCGTCCCTTCTAGATCACCCCAGGACCCTTCTAAAAGTCCCCAGGACCCTTCTAAAAGTCCCCAGGCCCTTCTAGAGCACCCCAGGACCCTTCTAAAAGCCCCCAGACCCTTCTAGAGCCCCCCCGGACCCTTCTAAAAGACCCCAGACCCTTCTAGAGGACCCCAGGACCCTTCTGAAAGCCAGCAGAACATTCTAGAGTCACCCAGGACCCTTCTAAAGGCACCCAGACCCTTCTAGAGCCCCCCAGTACCCTTCTAAAAGCGCCCAGACCCTTCTAGAGACTCCCAGGACCCTTCTGAAAGCCCCCGGAACCTTCTAGAGCCCTCCAGGACCCTTCTAAAAGCACCCAGACCCTTCTAGAGCATCCGAGGACCCTTCTAAAATTCCCCAGACCCTTCTAGAGCACCCCAGGACACTTCTAAAAGCCCCCAGACCCTTCTAGAGCCCCCCCGGACCTTTTTAAAAGCCCCCAGACCCTTCTAGAGCCACCCAGGACCCTTCTAAAAGCCCCCAGACCATTCTAGAGCCCCCCAGGACCCTTCTAAAAGCCCCCAGACCCTTCTAGAGACCCCCAGGACCCATCTGAAAGCTCCCAGAACTTTCTAGAGCCCCCCAGGACCCTTCTGAAAGCCCCCAGACCCTTCTAGAGCATCCGAGGACCCTTCTAAAAGCCCCCAGACCCTTCTAGAGGCCCCTAGGACCCTTCTAAAACCACCCAGAACCCTCTAGAGCCACCCAGGACTCTTCTAAAAGCCCCCAGACCCTTCTAGAGCCTCCCATTACCCTTCTAAAAGCACCCAGACCCTTCTAGAGCCCCCCAATACCATTCTAAAGGCCCCCAGACCTTTCTAGACCCTCCCCGGATCATTCTAAAAGCCCCCAGACCCTTCTAGTGCCCCCCAGGATCATTCTAAAAGCCCCCAGACCCTTCTAGAGCCCCCTAGGACCCTTCTAAAAGCCCCCAGACCCATCTAGAGGCCCCTAGGACCCTTCTAAAAGACCCCAGACCCTTCTAGACCCTCCCCGGATCCTTCGACAAGACCCCAGACCCTTCTAGAGCCCCCCAGGATCATTCTAAAAGCCCCCAGACCCTTCTAGAGGCCCCCAGGAACCTTCTAAAAGCCCCCAGACCATTCTAGAGCCCCCCAGGACCTTTCTAAAGGCCCCCAGACCCTTCTAGACCCTCCCCGGATCATTCTAAAAGCCCCCGGATTCTTCTAGAGCCTCCCAGGACCATTCTAATAGCCCCCCGACCTTTCTAGACCCTCCCCGGATCCTTCTAAATGAACCCAGACCTTTCTAGTGCCCCCCAGAACCCCTCTAAAAGCCTCCAGACCCTTGTAGAGCCCCCCAGGACCCGTCTAAAAGCGCCCAGACCCTTCTAGACCCTCCCCTGATCATTCTAAAAGACCCCAGACCCTTCTAAAACCTCCCAGAACCATTCTAAAAGAACCCAGACCCTTCTAGACCCTCCCCGGATTATTCTAAAAGACACCAGACCCTTCTAGAGCCCCCCCAGACCCTTCTAAAAGCCTCCAGACCCTTCTAGAGCCCACCCGAACCACTCTAATAGTTCTCAGACCCTTCTAGAGGCCCCCAGGACCCTTCTATAAGTTCCCAGACCCTTCTAGAGAACCCCAGGAACCTTCCAAAAGTCCCCAGACCCTTCTAGAGCCTCCCAGGAGCCTTCTAAAAACAACCCAGACCCTTCTAGAGCCCCCCCGGACCACTCTAATAGATCCCAGACCCTTCTAGATGCCCCCAGGATACTTCTAAATGCCCCCAGACCCTTCTAGAGAACCCCGGGACCCTTCTAAAAGCCCCCAGACCCTTCTAGAGCCACCCAGGACCTTTCTAAAAGCCCCCAGAACCTTTTAGACCCTCCCCGGATCATTCTAAAAGCCCCCAGACCCTTCTAGAGCACTCCAGGACCCTTCTAAAAGCCCCCAGACCCTTCTAGAGCCCCCCAGGGCCCCTCTTAAGGCACTCCGTCCCTTCTAGGACACACCAGGACCCTTCTTAAAGTCCCCAGACCCTTCTAGAGCCCCCCCGGACCCTTCTAAAAGCCTCCAGACCCTACTAGAGGATCCCTGGACCCTTCTGAAAGCCCCCAGAACCTTCTAGAGCATCCCAGGACAGTTCTAAAAGCCCCCAGACCCTTCTAGAGCAGCCCAGGTCAGTTCTAAAAGCCCCCAGACCCTTCTAGAGCCTCCCAGGACCCTTCTAAAAGCACCCAGACCCTTCTAGAGCCTCCCAGGAGCCTTCTAAAAACCCCCAGACCCTTCTAGAGCCCCCCCGGACCATTCTAATAGATCCCAGACCCTTCTAGAGGCCCCCAGGATACTTCTAAATGCCCCCAGACCCTTCTAGAGAACTCCGGGACCCTTCTAAAAGCCCCCAGACCCTTCTAGAGCCCCCCAGGACCCTTCTAAAAGCCCCCAGAACCTTCTAGACCCTCCCCGGATCATTCTAAAAGCCCCCAGACCCTTCTAGAGACCCCCATGACCCTTCTAAAAGCACTCAGACGCTTCTAGAGGGCCCCAGGACCCTTCTAAAAGCACCCAAACCCTTCTAGAGCCTCCCAGGACCATTCTAAAAGCCCCCAGACCCTTCTAGACCCCCCCAGGACCCTTCTAAAAGCCCCCAGACCCTTCTAGAGCCCCCCAGGACCATTCTGAAAGGCCGCAGACACATCTAGACACTCCCCGGATCTTTCTAAAAGACCCCAGACACTTCTAGAGATCCCCAGGAGCATTCTAAAAGCCCCCAGACCCTTCTAGAGCACTCCAGGACCCTTCTAAAAGCCCCCAGACCCTTCTAGAGCCCCCCAGGGCCCCTCTTAAGGCACTCCGTCCCTTCTAGGACACACCAGGACCCTTCTTAAAGTCCCCAGACCCTTCTAGAGCACCCCAGGACCCTTCTAAAAGCTCCCAGACCCTTCTAGAGCCCCCCCGGACCCTTCTAAAAGCCTCCAGACCCTACTAGAGGACCCCTGGACCCTTCTGAAAGCCCCCAGAACCTTCTAGAGCATCCCAGGACAGTTCTAAAAGCCCCCAGACCCTTCTAGAGCATCCCAGGACAGTTCTAAAAGCCCCCAGACCCTTCTAGAGCCTCCCAGGACCCTTCTAAAAGCTCCCAGACCCTTCTAGATCCTCCCAGGAGCCTTCTAAAAACCCCCAGACCCTTCTAGAGCCCCCCCGGACCACTCTAATAGATCCCAGACCCTTCTAGAGGCCCCCAGGATACATCTAAATGCCCCCAGACCCTTCTAGAGACCCCCATGACCCTTCTAAAAGCACTCAGACCCTTCTAGAGGGCCCCAGGACCCTTCTAAAAGCACCCAGACCCTTCTAGAGCCTCCCAGGACCATTCTAAAAGGCCGCAGACCCTTCTAGACCCCCCCAGGACCCTTCTAAAAGCCCCCAGACCCTTCTAGAGCCCCCCAGGACCCTTCGGAAAGGCCGCAGACACATCTAGACACTCCCCGGATCTTTCTAAAAGACCCCAGACACTTCTAGAGATCCCCAGGAGCATTCTAAAAGCCCCCAGACCCTTCTAGAGCACTCCAGGACCCTTCTAAAAGCACCCAGACCCTTCTAGAGCCCCCCAGGGCCCGTCTTAAGGCACCCCGTCCCTTCTAGGACACACCAGGACCCTTCTTAAAGTCCCCAGACCCTTCTAGAGCCCCCCCGGACCCTTCTAAAAGCCTCCAGACCCTACTAGAGCCCCCTAGGATGCTCCAAAAAGCACCCAGACACTTCTAGAGACCCCCAGGACCCTTCTAAAAGCACCCAGACCCTTCTAGAGCCACCCAGGACCCTTCTGAAAGCCCCCAGACCCTTCTAGAGACCCCCAGGACCATTCTATAAGTTCCCAGACCCTTCTAGAGAACCCCAGGAACCTTCCAAAAGCCCCCAGACCCTTCTAGAGCCTCCCAGGAGCCTTCTAAAAACAACCCAGACCCTTCTAGAGCCCCCCCGGACCACTCTAATAGATCCCAGACCCTTCTAGATGCCCCCAGGATACTTCTAAATGCCCCCAGACCCTTCTAGAGAACCCCGGGACCCTTCTAAAAGCCCCCAGACCCTTCTAGAGCCACCCAGGACCTTTCTAAAAGCCCCCAGAACCTTTTAGACCCTCCCCGGATCATTCTAAAAGCCCCCAGACCCTTCTAGAGCACTCCAGGACCCTTCTAAAAGCCCCCAGACCCTTCTAGAGCCCCCCAGGGCCCCTCTTAAGGCACTCCGTCCCTTCTAGGACACACCAGGACCCTTCTTAAAGTCCCCAGACCCTTCTAGAGCCCCCCCGGACCCTTCTAAAAGCCTCCAGACCCTACTAGAGGATCCCTGGACCCTTCTGAAAGCCCCCAGAACCTTCTAGAGCATCCCAGGACAGTTCTAAAAGCCCCCAGACCCTTCTAGAGCAGCCCAGGTCAGTTCTAAAAGCCCCCAGACCCTTCTAGAGCCTCCCAGGACCCTTCTAAAAGCACCCAGACCCTTCTAGAGCCTCCCAGGAGCCTTCTAAAAACCCCCAGACCCTTCTAGAGCCCCCCCGGACCACTCTAATAGATCCCAGACCCTTCTAGAGGCCCCCAGGATACTTCTAAATGCCCCCACACCCTTCTAGAGAACTCCGGGACCCTTCTAAAAGCCCCAGACCCTTCTAGAGCCCCCCAGGACCCTTCTAAAAGCCCCCAGAACCTTCTAGACCCTCCCCGGATCATTCTAAAAGCCCCCAGACCCTTCTAGAGACCCCCATGACCCTTCTAAAAGCACTCAGACGCTTCTAGAGGGCCCCAGGACCCTTCTAAAAGCACCCAAACCCTTCTAGAGCCTCCCAGGACCATTCTAAAAGCCCCCAGACCCTTCTAGACCCCCCCAGGACCCTTCTAAAAGCCCCCAGACCCTTCTAGAGCCCCCCAGGACCATTCTGAAAGGCCGCAGACACATCTAGACACTCCCCGGATCTTTCTAAAAGACCCCAGACACTTCTAGAGATCCCCAGGAGCATTCTAAAAGCCCCCAGACCCTTCTAGAGCACTCCAGGACCCTTCTAAAAGCCCCCAGACCCTTCTAGAGCCCCCCAGGGCCCCTCTTAAGGCACTCCGTCCCTTCTAGGACACACCAGGACCCTTCTTAAAGTCCCCAGACCCTTCTAAAGCACCCCAGGACCCTTCTAAAAGCTCCCAGACCCTTCTAGAGCCCCCCCGGACCCTTCTAAAAGCCTCCAGACCCTACTAGAGGACCCCTGGACCCTTCTGAAAGCCCCCAGAACCTTCTAGAGCATCCCAGGACAGTTCTAAAAGCCCCCAGACCCTTCTAGAGCATCCCAGGACAGTTCTAAAAGCCCCCAGACCCTTCTAGAGCCTCCCAGGACCCTTCTAAAAGCTCCCAGACCCTTCTAGATCCTCCCAGGAGCCTTCTAAAAACCCCCAGACCCTTCTAGAGCCCCCCCGGACCACTCTAATAGATCCCAGACCCTTCTAGAGGCCCCCAGGATACTTCTAAATGCCCCCAGACCCTTCTAGAGACCCCCATGACCCTTCTAAAAGCACTCAGACCCTTCTAGAGGGCCCCAGGACCCTTCTAAAAGCACCCAGACCCTTCTAGAGCCTCCCAGGACCATTCTAAAAGGCCGCAGACCCTTCTAGACCCCCCCAGGACCCTTCTAAAAGCCCCCAGACCCTTCTAGAGCCCCCCAGGACCCTTCGGAAAGGCCGCAGACACATCTAGACACTCCCCGGATCTTTCTAAAAGACCCCAGACACTTCTAGAGATCCCCAGGAGCATTCTAAAAGCCCCCAGACCCTTCTAGAGCACTCCAGGACCCTTCTAAAAGCACGCAGACCCTTCTAGAGCCCCCCAGGGCCCGTCTTAAGGCACCCCGTCCCTTCTAGGACACACCAGGACCCTTCTTAAAGTCCCCAGACCCTTCTAGAGCCCCCCCGGACCCTTCTAAAAGCCTCCAGACCCTACTAGAGCCCCCTAGGATGCTCCAAAAAGCACCCAGACACTTCTAGAGACCCCCAGGACCCTTCTAAAAGCACCCAGACCCTTCTAGAGCCACCCAGGACGCTTCTAAAAGCCCCCAGACCCTTCTAGAGACCCCCAGGACCCTTCTAAAAGACCCCAGACCCTTCTAGAGCCCCCCAGGACCCTTCTAAAAGCCCCCAGACCCTTCTAGAGCCACCCAGGACCCTTCTAAAAGACCCCAGACCATTCTAGAGCCACCCAGGACCCTTCTGAAAGCCTGCAGAACATTCTAGAGTCACCCAGGACCCTTCTAAAGGCACACAGACCCTTCTAGAGCCCCCCAGAACCCTTCGAAAAGCTCCCAGACCTTTCTAGATACCCCTAGGACCCTTCTAAAAGCCCCCAGACCCTTCTAGAGCCCCCCAGGACCCTTCTACAAGCCCAAAGACCCTTCTAGACCCCCCCAGGACCCTTCTAAAAGCCCCCAGACCCTTCTAGAGCCCCCCAGGACCATTCTGAAAGGCCGCAGACACATCTAGACACTCCCCGGATCTTTCTAAAAGACCCCAGACACTTCTAGAGATCCCCAGGAGCATTCTAAAAGCCCCCAGACCCTTCTAGAGCACTCCAGGACCCTTCTAAAAGCCCCCAGACCCTTCTAGAGCCCCCCAGGGCCCCTCTTAAGGCACTCCGTCCCTTCTAGGACACACCAGGACCCTTCTTAAAGTCCCCAGACCCTTCTAAAGCACCCCAGGACCCTTCTAAAAGCTCCCAGACCCTTCTAGAGCCCCCCCGGACCCTTCTAAAAGCCTCCAGACCCTACTAGAGGACCCCTGGACCCTTCTGAAAGCCCCCAGAACCTTCTAGAGCATCCCAGGACAGTTCTAAAAGCCCCCAGACCCTTCTAGAGCATCCCAGGACAGTTCTAAAAGCCCCCAGACCCTTCTAGAGCCTCCCAGGACCCTTCTAAAAGCTCCCAGACCCTTCTAGATCCTCCCAGGAGCCTTCTAAAAACACCCAGACCCTTCTAGAGCCCCCCCGGACCACTCTAATAGATCCCAGACCCTTCTAGAGGCCCCCAGGATACTTCTAAATGCCCCCAGACCCTTCTAGAGACCCCCAGGACCCTTCTAAAAGACCCCAGACCCTTCTAGAGCCCCCCAGGACCCTTCTAAAAGCCCCCAGACCCTTCTAGAGCCACCCAGGACCCTTCTAAAAGACCCCAGACCATTCTAGACCACCCAGGACCCTTCTGAAAGCCTGCAGAACATTCTAGAGTCACCCAGGACCCTTCTAAAGGCACACAGACCCTTCTAGAGCCCCCCAGAACCCTTCGAAAAGCTCCCAGACCTTTCTAGATACCCCTAGGACCCTTCTAAAAGCCCCCAGACCCTTCTAGAGCCCCCCAGGACCCTTCTACAAGCCCCCAGACCCTTCTAGACCCCCCCAGGACCCTTCTAAAAGCCCCCAGACCCTTATAGAGCCCCCCAGGACCATTCTGAAAGGCCGCAGACACATCTAGACACTCCCCGGATCTTTCTAAAAGACCCCAGACACTTCTAGAGATCCCCAGGAGCATTCTAAAAGCCCCCAGACCCTTCTAGAGCACTCCAGGACCCTTCTAAAAGCCCCCAGACCCTTCTAGAGCCCCCCAGGGCCCCTCTTAAGGCACTCCGTCCCTTCTAGGACACACCAGGACCCTTCTAAAAGTCCCCAGACCCTTCTAGAGCACCCCAGGACCCTTCTAAAAGCTCCCAGACCCTTCTAGAGCCCCCCCGGACCCTTCTAAAAGCCTCCAGACCCTACTAGAGGACCCCTGGACCCTTCTGAAAGCCCCCAGAACCTTCTAGAGCATCCCAGGACAGTTCTAAAAGCCCCCAGACCCTTCTAGAGCATCCCAGGACAGTTCTAAAAGCCCCCAGACCCTTCTAGAGCCTCCCAGGACCCTTCTAAAAGCTCCCAGACCTTTCTAGATCCTCCCAGGAGCCTTCTAAAAACCCCCAGACCCTTCTAGAGCCCCCCCGGACCACTCTAATAGATCCCAGACCCTTCTAGAGGCCCCCAGGATACTTCTAAATGCCCCCAGACCCTTCTAGAGAACTCCGGGACCCTTCTAAAAGCCCCCAGACCCTTCTAGAGCCACCCAGGACCCTTCTAAAAGCCCCCAGAACCTTCTAGACCCTCCCCGGATCATTCTAAAAGCCCCCAGACCCTTCTAGAGACCCCCATGACCCTTCTAAAAGCACTCAGACCCTTCTAGAGGGCCCCAGGACCCTTCTAAAAGCACCCAGACCCTTCTAGAGCCTCCCAGGACCATTCTAAAAGGCCGCAGACCCTTCTAGACCCCCCCAGGACCCTTCTAAAAGCCCCCAGACCCTTCTAGAGCCCCCCAGGACCCTTCGGAAAGGCCGCAGACACATCTAGACACTCCCCGGATCTTTCTAAAAGACCCCAGACACTTCTAGAGATCCCCAGGAGCATTCTAAAAGCCCCCAGACCCTTCTAGAGCACTCCAGGACCCTTCTAAAAGCACCCAGACCCTTCTAGAGCCCCCCAGGGCCCGTCTTAAGGCACCCCGTCCCTTCTAGGACACACCAGGACCCTTCTTAAAGTCCCCAGACCCTTCTAGAGCCCCCCCGGACCCTTCTAAAAGCCTCCAGACCCTACTAGAGCCCCCTAGGATGCTCCAAAAAGCACCCAGACACTTCTAGAGACCCCCAGGACCCTTCTAAAAGCACCCAGACCCTTCTAGAGCCACCCAGGACGCTTCTAAAAGCCCCCAGACCCTTCTAGAGACCCCCAGGACCCTTCTAAAAGACCCCAGACCCTTCTAGAGCCCCCCAGGACCCTTCTAAAAGCCCCCAGACCCTTCTAGAGCCACCCAGGACCCTTCTAAAAGACCCCAGACCATTCTAGAGCCACCCAGGACCCATCTGAAAGCCTGCAGAACATTCTAGAGTCACCCAGGACCCTTCTAAAGGCACACAGACCCTTCTAGAGCCCCCCAGAACCCTTCGAAAAGCTCCCAGACCTTTCTAGATACCCCTAGGACCCTTCTAAAAGCCCCCAGAACCTTCTAGAGCCCCCCAGGACCCTTCTACAAGCCCCCAGACCCTTCTAGAGCCACCCAGGACCCTTCTAAAAGTACCCAGACCCTTCTAGAGGCCCCCAAGACCCGTCTAAAAGCCTCTAGACTCTTCTAGAGCCCCCCAGGACCTTTCTAAAAGCACCCAGACCCTTCTAGAGGTTCCCCGGACCCTTATAAAAGCACCCCGACCCTTCTAGAGCCAACTAGGATCCTTCAAAAAGCACCCAGACCTTTCTAGACCGTCCCCGGATCATTCTAAAAGCCCCCAGACCCTTCTAGAGCCCCCCAGGATCATTCTAAAAGCCCCCAGACTCTTCTAGAGTCCCCCAGGATCATTCCAAAAGCCCCCAGACTCTTCTAGAGCCCCCTAGGACCCATCTAAAAGCCCCCAGACCCTTCTAGAGGCCCCTAGGAACCTTCTAAAAGCCCCCAGACCCTTCTAGACCCTCCCCGGATCCTTCGAAAAGACCCCAGACACTTCTAGAGCCCCCCAGGATCATTCTAAAAGCCCCCAGACCCTTCTAGAGCCCCCCAGTACCCTTCTAAAAGCCCCTAGACCCTTCTAGAGCCCCCCAGGACCCTTCTAAATGCCCCCAGACCCTTCAAGAGGCACCTAGGACCCTTCTAAAAGCACCCAGACCCTTCTAGAGCCTCCCAGGACCATTCTAAAAGCCCCCAGACCCTTCTAGAGCCCCCCAGGACCCTTCTAAAAGCCTCCAGACCCTTCTAGACCCCCCCAGGACCCTTTTGAAAGGCCGCAGACACTTCTAGACACTCCCCGGATAGTTCTAAAAGACCCCAGACATTTCTAGAGACAACCAGGAGCATTCTAAAAGTCCCCAGACCCTTCTAGAGCACACCAGGACCCTTCTAAAAGCCCCCAGACCCTTCTAGAGCCCCCCAGGCCTCCTCTTAAGGCACCCCGTCCCTTCTAGAGCACCCCAGAACCCTTCTAAAAGACCCAGACCTTTCTAGAGCACGCCAGGACCCGTCTAAAAGCCCCCAGACCATTCTAGAGCCCCCCCGGACCCTTCTAAAAGCCTCCAGACCCTTCTAGAGGCCCCCTAGACCTATCTGAAAGCACCCAGACCCTTCTAGAGCCGACCAGGACCTTTCTAAAAGCCCCCAGACCCTTCTAGAGCCACCAAGGACCCTTCTAAAAGCCCCCAGACCCTTCTAGAGGCCACCAGGACCCTTCTAAAAGCCCCCAGACCCTTCTAGAGCCTCCCAGGACCATTCTACAAGCCCCCAGACCCTTCTAGAGCCCCCCAGGACCCTTCTACAAGCCCCCAGACCATTCTAGATCCACCCAGGACCCTTCTAAAAGCCCCCAGACCCTTCTAGAGGCCCCCAGGACTCGTCTAAAAGCCTCTAGACCCTTCTAGAGCCCCCCAGGACCTTTCTAAAAGCACCCAGACCCTTCTAGAGGCTCCCCGGTCCCTTATAAATGCAACCCGACCATTCTAGAGTCTCCCAGGACCCTTCTAAAAGCCACCAGACCCTTCTAGAGACCCCCAGGACCCTTCTAAAAGCCCCCAGACCCTTCTAGACACTCCCCGGATCCTTCTAAACGCCCTCAGACCCTTCTAGACCCCCCTAGGATAATTCGAAAAGCACCAAGACCATTCTAGACCGTCCCCGGATCATTCAAAAAGCCCCCAGACCCTTCTAGAGCCCCCCAGGACCCTTCTAAAAGCCCCCTGACCCTTCTAGAGCCCCCTATGACCCATCTAAAAGCCCCCAGACCCTTCTAGATGTCCCCAGGACCCTTCTAAAAGCCCCCAGACCCTTCTAGACCCTCCCCGGATCCTTCTAAAAAACCCCAGACCATTCTAGAGCCTCCCAGGACCATTCTAAAAGCCCCCAGACCCTTCTAGAGCCCCCCAGGACCCTTCTAAAAGCCTCCAGACCCTTCTAGACCCCCCCAGGACCCTTTTGAAAGGCCGCAGACACTTCTAGACACTCCCCGGATCCTTCTAAAAGACCCCAGACATTTCTAGAGACAACCAGGAGCATTCTAAAAGTCCCCAGACCCTTCTAGAGCACCCCAGGACCCTTCTAAAAGCCCCCAGACCCTTCTAGAGCCCCCCAGGCCTCCTCTTAAGGCACCCCGTCCCTTCTAGAGCACCCCAGAACCCTTCTAAAAGACCCAGACCTTTCTAGAGCACGCCAGGACCCGTCTAAAAGCCCCCAGACCATTCTAGAGCCCCCCCGGACCCTTCTAAAAGCCTCCAGACCCTTCTAGAGGCCCCCTGGACCTATCTGAAAGCACCCAGAACCTTCTAGAGCCTACCAGGACCTTTCTACAAGCCCCCAGACCATTCTAGATCCACCAAGGACCCTTCTAAAAGCCCCCAGACCCTTCTAGAGGCCCCCAGGACCCTTCTAAAAGCCCCCAGACCCTTCTAGAGCCTCCCAGGACCATTCTACAAGCCCCCAGACCCTTCTAGAGCCCCCCAGGACCCTTCTACAAGCCCCCAGACCATTCTAGATCCACCCAGGACCCTTCTAAAAGCCCCCAGACCCTTCTAGAGGCCCCCAGGACTCGTATAAAAGCCTCTAGACCCTTCTAGAGCCCCCCAGGACCTTTCTAAAAGCACCCAGACCCTTCTAGAGCCCCCTATGACCCATCTAAAAGCCCCCAGACCCTTCTAGAGATCCCCAGGACCCTTCTAAAAGCCCCCAGACCCTTCTAGACCCTCCCCGGATCCTTCTAAAAAACCCCAGACCATTCTAGAGACTCCCAGGACCATTCTAAAGCCCTCAGACCCTTCTAGAGGACCCCAGGACCCTTCTAAAAGCCCCCAGACACTTCTAGAGCCCCCCCGGACCCTTCTAAAAGCACCCAGACCCTTCTACAGACACCCAGGACAGTATAAAAGACCCCAGACCCTTCTAGAGATCCCCAGGACCCTTCTAAAAGCCCCCAGACCCTTCTAGAGACCCCAGGACGATTCTTAAGCACCCCCGTCCCTTCTAGAGCACACCAGGACCCGTCTAAAAACCTCTAGACCCTTCTAGAGCCCTCCAGGACCTTTCCAAAAGCACCCAGACCCTTCTAGAGGCTCCCCGGACCCTTATAAAAGCACCCAGACCCTTCCAGAGCCTCCCAGGACCCTTCTAAAAGCCACCTGACCCTTCTAGAGACCCCCAGGACCCTTCTAAAAGCACCCAGACTCTTCTAGACCCTCCCCGGATCATTCTAAAAGCCCCCAGACCCTTCTAGAGACACCCAGGACCCTTCTAAAGGCCCCCAGACCCTTCTAGACCCTCCCCGGATAATTCTAAAAGCCCCCAGACCCTTCTAGAGCCTCGCAGGACCCCTCTAAAAGCCCCCAGACCCTTCTAGAGCCTCGCAGGACCCCTCTAAAAGCCTCCAGACCCTTCTAGAGGCCCCCAGGACCCTTCTAAAAGCCCCCAGATCCTTCTAGAGGCCTCCAGGTCCCTTCTAAAAGCCCCCAGACCCTTCTAGAGCACCCCCGGACGCCTCTGATATATCCCACACCATTCTAGAGGCCACCAGGATACTTTCAAAAGCCCCCAGACCCTTCTAGAGAACCCCAGGACCATTCTAAAAGCCCCCAGACCATTCTAGAGCCCCCCAGGGCCCTTCTAAAAGCCCCGAGACCCTTCTAGGAGAGACGGGGGTTCTTAAGAGGGGCCTTGGGGTCCTCTAGAAAGGTCTGGGGGCTTATAGAAGTGTCCTGGCGGGCTCTCGAAGGGTCTGGGTTCTTTGAGAAGGGTCTTTGGGTGGCTCTAGAAGGGTCTGGGGTCTTTTGGAAGGGTCCTGGGTGCCTCAAGAAGGGTCTGGGGTCTTTTATAGGGTCCTGGGGGGCTCTAGAAGGGTCTGGGTGCTTTTAGAAGGGTCCTGGGGAGCTCTAGAAGGGTCTGGGGTCTTTTAGAAGGGTCCCGGGAGGCTCTAGAAGGGTCTGGGGGCTTTTAGAATTGTCCTGCGGGTCTCTAGAAGGGTCTGGGTCCTGTTAGAAGGGCCCTTGGGGGCTCTAGAAGGGTCTGAGTATCATTAGAGGGGCCTTGGGGGCATCTAGAAGGGTCTGGGGGATATTAGAAGGGTCCTGGAGAGCTCTAGAAGGGTCTTGGGGCTTTTAGAAGGGTCCTGGGAGGCTCTAGAAGGGTCTGGGGGCTTTTAGATGGGTCCTGCGGGTCTCTAGAAGGGTCTGGGTGCTTTTAGAAGTGTCCTGGGGGGCTCTAGAAGGGTCGGGGGGGGTTTAGGATAGTCCTGGTGGGCTCTAGAAGGGTGTGAGGGCTTTTAGAAGGTTCCTGGGGGCATCTAGAAGGCTCTGGGGGCTTTTAGAAGGGTCCTGGGGGCCTCTAGAATTGTCTGAGGGATTTTAGAAGGGTCCTGGGAGGCTCTAGAAGGGTCTGGGTGCTTTTAGAATGATCCAGGGAGGGTCTAGAAGGGTCTGGGGGCTTTTAGAAGGGTCCTGTGGGCCTCTAGAAGGGTCAGGGTGCTTTTAGAAGGGGCCTAGGGGGCTCTAGAAGGGTCTGGGTGCTTTTAGAAGGGTCCTAAGGGGCTCTAGAAGGGTCTGGGGGATTTTAGAAGGGTCCTGGGTAGCTCTAGAAGTGTCTGGGGGCTTTCAGAAGGGTCCTGGGGGGCTGTAGAAGGGTCTGGAGTCTTTTAGAAGGGTCCTGGGGGGCTCTAGAAGGGTCTGGGGGCATTCAGAAGGGTCCTGGGGGCCTCTAGAAGGGTCTGGAAGCTTTTAGAAGGGCCCTGGGGGGCTCTAGAAGGGTCTGGGGGCTTTTAGAAGGGTCCTGGTGGGCTCTAGAAGGGTCTGGGGGTTTTCAGAAGGGTCCTGGGGGGCTCTAGAAGGGTCTGGGGGCTTATAGAAGGGTCCTGGGCGCATCTAGAAGGGTCTGGATTCTTTTAGAAGGGTCCTGTGAGGATCCAGATGGGTCTGGGTGCTTTTAGAAGGATCCGGAGAAGGTCTAGAAGGGTCTGGGTGCTTTTAGAAGGGTCCTGGGGGGCTCTACAAATGTCTGGAGGCTTTTAGAAGGGTCCAGGGGGCCTCTAGAAGGGTCTGGGGGCTTTTAGAAGAGTCCTGGGGTCCTCTAGAAGGGTCTGGCGGCTTTTAGAAGAGTCCTGGGGCCTCTAGAAGGGTCTGGGGGCTTTTAGAAGGGTCCTGGGGGGCTCTAGAAGGGTCTGGAGGCTTTTAGAAGGTTCCGGTGTGGCTCTAGAATGGTGTGGGGTTTTTTAGAAGGGTCCTGGGGGCATCTAGAAGGCTCTGGGTGCTTTTAGAAGGGTCCTGGGAGGCTCTAGAAGGGTCTGGGTGCTTTTAGAAGGATCCGGGGAGGGTCTAGAAGGGTCTGGAGGCTTTTAGAAGGGTCCTTTGGGGCTCTAGAAGGGTCTGGGGGATATTAGAAGGGTCCTGGGATGGTCTAACAAGGGTCTGGATTGTTTTAGAAGGGTCCTGCGGGTCTCTAGAAGGGTCTGGGGGCTTTTAGAATGGTCCTTAGGGGCTCTAAAAGGGTCTGGGGACCACTAGATGGGCCCTGGGGACCTCTAGAAGGGTCTGGGGTCTTTTAGAAGGGTCCTGGGAGACTCTAGAAGGGTCTGGGGGCATTTAGAAGGGTCCTGCGGGTCTCTAGAAGCGTCTGGGGGCTTTTAGAAGGGTCCTGGGGGGTTCTAGAAGGGTCTGGCGGCTTTTAGAAGGGTCCTGGTGGGCTCTAGAAGGGTATGAGGGCTTTTAGAATGGTCCTGGGTGCATCTAGAAGTCTCTGGGTGCTTTTAGAAGGGTCCTGGGTGCCTCTAGAATTGTCTGCGGCCTTTTAGAAGGGTCCGGGGAGGCTCTAGAAGGGTCTGGGTGCTTTTAGAAGGATCCGGTTAGGGTCTAGAAGGGTCTGGGGCTTTTAGAAGGGTCCTGTGGAGCTCTAGAAGGGTCTGGGGTCTTTTAGACGGGTCCTGGGGAGCTCTAGAAGGGTCTGGGGCTTTTTAGAAGAGTCCTGGGGAGCTCTAGAAGGGTCTGGGGCTTTCAGAAGGGTCCTGGGGGTCGCTAGAAGTGTTTGGGTGTATTTGGAAGGGTCCTGGGGAGCTCTAGAACGGTCTGGGGGCTTTCAGAAGGGTCCTGGGGGCATGTAGAAGGGTCTGGAGGCTTTTAGAATGGTCCTGATGGGCTCTAGAATGGTCTGGGGGCATTCAGAACGGTCCTGGTGGCCTCTAGAAGGGACTGGATGTTTTTAGAAGAGTCCTGGGGGGCTCTAGATTGGTCTGGGGGCATTTAGAAGGGTCCTGGGGGGATCTAGAAGGGTCTGGGGGCTTTTAGAAGGATACGTGGAATTTCTAGAAGGGTCTGGGGGCTTTTAGAAGGGTCCTGGGTTGCTCGAGAAGGGTCTGGAGGCTTTTAGAAGGGTCCTGCGGGTCTCTAGAAGGATCTGGAGGCTTTTAGAAGGGTCCTGGGAGGCTCTAGAAGTGTCTGATGGATTTTAGAAGGGTCCTGGCAGGTTCTAGAAGGGTCTGGGTGCTTTTAGAAGGATACGTGGAATTTCTAGAAGGGTCTGGGTGCTTTTAGAGGGGCCCTGGACTTCTCTAGAAGGTTCTGGGAACTTTTAGAAGAGTCCTGGGGGGCTCTAGAAGGGTCTGGGGTCTTTTAGAAGGGTCCTGGGCGCATCTAGATGGGTCTGGGGGCTTTCAGAAGGGTCCTGGGAGGCTCTAGAAGGGTCTGGGGGCTTTTAGAAGGGTCCTGGGGGGCTCTAGAAGGGTCTGGGGGCATTTCGAAGTGTCCTGGGGGGCTCTAGAAGGGTCTGGGGGATTTTAGAAGGATCCTGGGGGCCTCTAGATAGGTCTGGGGGCATTTAGAAGGGTCCTGCGGGTCTCTAGAAGGGTCTGGGGGCTTTTAGAAGGGTCCTTGGGGCTCTAGAAGGGTCTGGGGACCATTAGAGGGGCCCTAGGGGCCTCTAGAAGGGTCTGGCGGCTTTTAGAATGGTCCTTGGTGGCTCTAGAAGGGTCTGGGGACCACTAGAGGGGCCCTGGAGGCCTCTAGAAGGGTCTGGGTGCTTTTAGAATGGTCCTGGGTGCATCTAGAAATCTCTGGGTGCTTTTATAAGGGTCCTTGGGGGCTCAAGAAGGGTCTGAGGGATTTTAGAAGGGTCCTGTGAGGCTCTAGAAGGGTCTGGGTGCTTTTAGAAGGATCCGGGGAGGGTCTAGAAGGGTCTGGGGACTTTTAGAAGGGTCCTGGGGGGCTCTAGAAGGGTCTGGGGGCTATTAGAAGGATCCAGGGATGGTCTACAAGGGTCTGGGGACTTTTAGAAGGGTCCTGGGGGGCTCTAGATGGGTCTGGGGGCATTTAGAAGGGTCCTGGGGGGCTCTAGAAGGGTCTGGGTGCTTTTAGAAGGATACGTGGAATCTCTAGAAGGGTCTGGGGGATTTTAGAAGGGTCCTGGGGGGCTCTAGAAGGGTCTGGAGACTTTTAGAAGGGTCCTGGGTGGCTCTAGAAGGGTGTGGGGGCTTTTAGAAGGATCCGGGGAGGGTCTAGAACGGTCTGGGGGGTTTTAGAAGGGTCCTGGGGGGTTCTAGAAGTGTCTGGGGGATTTTAGAAGGGTCCCGGTGGGCTCTAGAAGGGTCTGAGGGATTTTAGAAGGGTCCTGGGGGGCTCTAGAAGCGTCTGGGGGCTTTCAGAAGGGTCCTGCGGGCCTCTAGAAAAGTCTGGAGGCTTTTAGAAGGTCCTGGGGGGCTCTAGAAGGGTCTGGGGGCATTTAGAAGGGTCCTGGGGGTCTCTAGAAAGGTCTGGGAGATTTTAGAAGGATCCTGGGGGCCTCTAGAAAAGTCTGGGGGCATTTAGAAGGGTCCTGGGGTGCTCTAGAAGGGTCTGGGGGCTTTCAGAAGGGTCCTGAGGGGCTCTAGAAGGGTCTGGGGGGCTATTAGAAGGGTTCTTGGGGCCTCTACAAGGGTCTGGGGTCTTTTAGAAGGGTCCTGGGAGGTTCTACAAATGTCTGGAGGGTTTTAGAATGGACCTGGGGGCATCTAGAAGCGTCTATGGGCTTTTAGAATGATCCGGGGAGGATCTAGAAGGGTCTGGCGGCTTTTGGAAGGGTCCTGGGGTCCTCTAGAAGGGTCTGGGGGCATTTAGAAAGATACGGGGAAGATCTAGAAGGGTCTGGGGGCTTTTAGAAGGGTCCTGGGGGCTCTAGAAGGGTCTGGAGTCTTTGAGAATGGCCCTGGGGGGCTCTAGAAGGGTCTGGGGGTTTTAGAAAGATCCGGGGAGAGTCTAGAAGGGTCTGGGTGCTTTTAGACGGGCCCTGGGCTCTCTAGAAGTGTCTGGGGGCATTTAGAAGAGTCCTGGGGGGCTCTAGAATGGTCTGATGTCTTTTAGAAGGGTCCTGGGGGGCTCTAGAAGGGTCTGGGGGAGTTTAGATAGGTCCTGGGGAGCTCTAGAAGTTTCTGGGTGCTTTTAGAAGGGCCCTGGGAGACTCTAGAAGGGTCTGAGTGCTTTTAGAAGGGTCCTGGGGGGCTCTAGAAGTGTGTGAGGTCTTTTAGAAGGGTCCTGGGGGCATCTCGAAGACTCTGATGGCTTTTAGAAGGGTCCTGGGGGCCTCTAGAAGTGTCTGAGGGATTTTAAAAGAGTCCTGGGAGGCTCTAGAAGGGTCTGGTTGCTTTTAGAAGGATTCGGGGAGGGTCTAGAAGGGTCTGGGGGCTTTTAGAAGGGTCCTGTGGGGCTCTGGAAGGGTCTGGGTGCTTTTAGAAGGGTCCTGGGGGCCTCTAGAAGGGTCTGGGGGCTTTTAGAAGGGTCCTGGGGAGCTCTAGAAGGGTCTTGGGGCTTTTAGAAGGGTCCTGAGGGCGCTAGAAGTGTCTGGGTGCTCTTAGAAGGGTCCTGGGTGTCTCTAGAACGGTCTGGGGGCTTTTAGAAGGGTCCTGGGGGCCTCTAGAAGTGTCTGGAGGCTTTATAGAAGGGTCCTAGGGGGGTCTAGAAGGGTCTGGGGAAATTCAGAAGGGTCCTTCGGGCATCTAGAAGGGTCTGGAGTCTATTAGAAGAGTCCTGGGGGGTTCTAGATGGGTCTGGGATCATTTAGAAGGGTCCTGGGGGGCTCTAGAAGGGTCTGGGGGCTTTCAGAAGTGTCCTGGGGGGCTCTAGAAGGGTCTGGGGGCTTTTAGAAGGGTCCTGGGTCATCTAGAATGGTCTGGGGGCTTTTAGAAAGGTCCTGGGAGGATCCAGATGGGTCTGGGTGGTTTTAGAAGGATCCGGGGATGGTCTAGAAGGGTCTGGGTGCTTTTAGAAGGGTCCTGGGGGGCTCTACAAATGTCTGGAGGATTTTAGAAGGATCCGGGGAGGCTCTAGAAGTGTCTGGCGGCTTTTAGAAGGGTCCTTGGGAGCTCTAGAAGGGTCTGGGTGCTTTCAGAAGGGTCCTGGGGGCCTCTAGAAGGGTCTGGGTGCTTTCAGAAAGGTCCTGGGTGGCTCTAGAAGGGTCTGGGGGCTTTTAGAAGGGTTCTGTGGGGCTGTAGAAGGGTCTGGGGGCTTTTAGATGGGTCCTGGGGGGCTCTAGAAGGGTCCGGGGGCTTTTAGAAGGGTCCTGGGGGGCTCTAGAAGGGTCTGGGGGCTATTAGAAGGATCCGGGGAGGGTCTAGAAGGCTCTGGGGGCATTTAGAAGGGTCCTTGGTGGCTCTAGAATGGTCTGGGGACCATTAGAGGAGCCCTGGGGTTCTCTAGAAGGGTCTGGGGGATTTTAGAAGGGTCCTGAAGAGCTCTAGAAGGGTCTGGGGTCTTTTACAAGGGTCCTGGGGGAATCTAGAAGGCTCTGGGGTCTTTGAGAAGGGTCCTAGGGGGCTCTAGAAGGGTCTGGGTGTTTTTAGAAGGGTCCTGGGGTGCTCTAGAAGGGTCTGGGAGCTTTTAGAAGGGTCCTGGGAGACGCCAGAAGGGTCTGAGGGCTTTTAGAAGGGTCCTGTAGGGTCTCTAGAAGGGTCTGGGGGCTTTTAGAAGGGTCCTGCGAGGCTCTAGAAGGGTCTGGGGGCTTTTAGAATGGTCCTGGGGGGCTCTAGAAGGGTCTGGGTGCTTTTAGAAGGGTCCTGGGAGGCTCTAGAAGTGTCTGGGTGCTTTTAGAATGGTCCTGGGAGGCTCTAGAAGGGTCTGGGGTCTTTTTGAAGGGTCCAGGGGGCCTCTAGAAAGGTCTAGGTGCTTTTAGAAGGGTCCTGGGTGGCTCTAGAATGGTCTGGGGGCTTTTAGAATGGTCCTGTGGGGCAGTAGAAGGGTCTGGGGGCTTTAGATGGGTCCTGGGGGGCTCTGGAAGTGTCCGGGGGCTTTCAGAAGGGTCCTGGTGGGCTCTAGAAGGGTCTGGGGGCTTTTAGAAGTGTCCTGGGGGGCTCTAGAAGGGTCTGGGGCTATTAGAAGGATCCTGGGAGGGTCTAGAAGGGTCTGGGGGCTTTTAGAAGGGTTGTTGGGGGCTATAGAAGGGTCTGGGTCCATTAGAGGGGCACTGGGGTCCTCTAGAAGGGTCTGGGAAATTTTAGAAGGGTCCTGGGGAGCTCTAGAATTGTCTGGGGGCTTTTAGAAGGGTCCTGGGAGGCTCTAGAAGGGTCTGGGGGCTTTTAGAAGGGTCTTTGGGGGCTCTAGAATGGTCTGGGGACCATTAGAGGAGCCCTGGGGGCCTCTAGAAGGGTCTGGGGGAGTTTAGAAGGGTCCTGGGCAGCTCTAGAAGGGTCTGGGGGCTTTTTGAAGGGTCCTGGTAGACTCTAGAAGGGTCTGGGGGCGTTTAGAAGGGTCCTGCGGTTCTCTAGAAGGGTCTGGGGGCTTTTAGAAGAGTCCTGGGCGGCTCTGTTAGGGTCTGGGGCCTTTTAGAAGGGTCCTGGGGTGCTCTAGAAGGGTGTGAGGGCTTTTAGAAGGGTCCTGGGTGCATCTAGAAGGTTCTGGGGGCTTTTAGAAGGGTCCTGGGGGCCTCTAGAGATGTCTGAGGGATGTTAGAAGGGACCTGGGAGGCTCTAGAAGGGTCTGGGTGCTTTTAGAATGATTCGGGGAGGTTCTAGAAGGGTCTGGTGGCTTTTAGAAGGGTCCTGTGTGGCTCTAGAAGGGTCTGGGTGCTTTTAGAAGGGTCCTGGGGGGATCTAGAAGGGTCTGGGGGCTTTTAGAAGGGTCCTGGGGAGCTCTAGAAGGGTCTGGGGGCTTTTAGAAGGGTCCTGGGAGGCGCTAGAAGTGTCTGGGTGTATTTAGAAGGTTCCTGGGGAGCTCTAGAAGGGTTTGGTTGCTTTCAGAAGGGTCCTGGGGGCCTCTAGAAGGGTCTGGAGGCTTTTAGATGGGTCCTGGGGGGTCTAGAAAGGTCTGGGGGCATTCAGAAGGGTCCTGGGTGATTCTAGAAGGGTCTGGAGTCTTTTAGAAGAGTCCTGGGGTGCTCTAGGTGGGTCTGGGAGCTTTTAGAAGGATCCGGGGATGGTCTAGAAGGGTCTGGGGGCTTTTAGAAGGGTCCTGGGGGGCTCTAAAAATGTCTGGAGTATTTTAGAAGGATCCGGGGATGGTCTAGGAGGGTCTGGCGGCTTTTAGAAGGGTCCTTGGGGGCTCTAGAAGGGTCTGGGGACCATTAGAGGAGCCCTGGCGGCCTCTAGAAGGGTCTGGGGGGTTTTAGAAGGGTCCTGGGGAGCTCTAGAAGGGTCTGGGGGGTTTTAGAAGGGTCCTGCGGGGCTCTAGAAGGGTCTGGGTGCTTTCTGAGTGGTACTGGGGGCCTCTAGAAGGGTCTGGGTGCTTTTAGAAGGGTCCTGGGTGCCTATAGAAAGGTCTGGGGGCTTTTAGAATGGTCCTTGGTTGCTCTAGAAGGGTCTGGGGACCATTAGAGTAGCCCTGGGGGACTCAAGAAGGGTATGAGGGATTTTAGAAGGGTCCTGGGGAGCTCTAGAAAGGTCTGTGGGCTTTTAGAAGGGTCCTGGTGTCCTCTAGAAATGTCTGGGGGCTTTAGAAGGGTCCTGCGCGTCTCTAGAAGGGTCTGGGGGCTTTTAGAAGGGTCCTGGGGGGCTCTAGAAGGGTCTGGGAGCTTTTAGAAGGGTCCTGAGGGGATCTAGAAGGGTCTGGGGCTCTTAGAAGGGTCCTGGGGGGCTCTAGAAGGGTGTTAGGTCTTTTAGAAGGGTCCTGGGTCATCTAGAATGCTCTGGGTGCTTTTAGAAGGGTCCTGGGGGCCTCTAGAAGTGTCTGCGGGATATTAGAAGGGACCTGGGAGGCTCTAGAAGGGTCTGGGTGCTTTAAGAAGGATTTGGGGAGGGTCTAGAAGCGTCTGGGTGCTTTTAGAAGGGTCCTGGGGGTCTCTAGAATGGTCTGGGGACTTTTAAAATGGTCCTGGGAGGCTCTACAAAGGTCTGGAGGATTTTAGAAGGATCCGGGGAGGATCTAGAAGGGTCTGGCGGCTTTTAGAAGGGTCCTGGTGGCCTCTAGAATGGTCTGGGGTCTTTTAGAAGGATACGGGGAGGATCTAGAATGGTCTGGGGGCTGTTAGAAGGGTCCTGGGGGGTTCTAGAATGGTCTGGAGGCTTTTAGAAGGGTCCTGGGTGGCTCTAGAAGGGTGTGGGGGCTTTTAGAAGGGTCCTGTGGGCATCTAGAAGGCTCTGGGTGCTTTTATAAGGGTCCTGGGGGGCTCTAGAAAGGTCTGAGGAATTTTAGAAGGGTCCTGGGAGGCTCTAGAAGGGTCTGGGTGCTTTTAGAAGGATCCGGGTAGGGTCTAGAAGGGTCTGGGGGCTTTTAGAAGGGTCCTGGGGGGCTCTAGAAGAGTCTGGGGGATTTTAGAAGGGTCCTGGTAGGCTCTAGAAGGGTCTGGGTGCTTTTAGAGTGGACCTGGGATTCTCTAGAAGTGTCTGGGGGCTTTAAGAAGAGTCCTAGGGGGCTCTAGAATGGTCTGGGTACTTTTAGAAGGGTCCTGGGGGGCTCTAGAAGGGTCTGGGGGCTTTTAGAACGGTCCTGGGAGACTCTAGAAGTGTCTGGGGGCATTTAAAAGGGTCCTGCGGGTCTCTAGAAGGGTCTGGGGGCTTTTAGAAGGGTCCTGCGGGGCCTCTAGAAGGGTCTGGGGTCTTTTAGAAGGGTCCTGGGGGGCTCTAAAGGGTGTGAGGGCTTTTAGAAGGGTCCTGGGGTCCTCTAGAAGTGTCTGCGGCCTTTTAGAAGGGTCCTGGGAGGTTCTAGAATGGTCTGGGCGCTTTTAGAAGGATTCGGGGTGGGTCTAGAATGGTCTGTGGGCTGTTAGAAGTGTCCTGGGGGGCTCTAGAAGGGTCTGGGTGCTTTTAGAATGGTCCTGGGGGGTCTAGAAGTGTCTGGGGACTTTTAGAAGCGTCCTGGGGAGCGCTAGAAGGGTCTGGGGGCTTTTAGAAGGGTCCTGGGTGGCGCTAGAAGTGTCTGGGTGCATTTAGAAGGGTCCTGGGTTGCTCTAGAAGGGTCTGGGCGCTTTCAGAAGGGTCCTGAGGGCCTCTGGAATGGTCTGGGGTCTTTTAGAAGAGTCCTGGGGGGCTCTAGAAGGGTCTGGGGGCATTCAGAAGGGTCCTGGGGGCCTCTAGAAGGGACTGGAGGCTTTTAGAAGAGTCCTGGGGTGCTCTAGATGGGTCTGGGGGCATTTAGAAGCGTCCTGGGGGGCTCTGGAAGGGTCTGGGAGAGTTTAGAATGGTCCTGGGGAGCTCTAGAAAGGTCTGGGTGCTTTTAGAAGGGTCCTGGTAGACTCTAGAAGGGTCTGAGTGCTCTTAGAATGGTCCTGCGTGTCTCTAGAAGGGTCTGGGGGCTTTTAGAAGGTTCCTGGGGGGCTCTAGAAGGATGTGAGGTCTTTTAGAATTGTCCTGGGGGCATCTTGAAGGCTCTGGGATATTTTAGAAGGGTCCTGGGGTCCTCTAGAAGTGTCTGAGGGATTTTAAAAGGGTCCTGGGAGGCTCTAGAAGGGTCTGGGGCCATTTAGAAGGGTCCTGGGGGGCTCTAGAAGGGTCTGGATGCTATTAGAAGGATCCGGGGAGGGTCTAGAAGGATCTGGGGGCTTTTAGAAGGGTCCTTGGGGGCTCTAGAAGGGTCTGGGGACCATTAGAGGAGCCCTGGCGGCCTCTAGAAGGGTCTGGGGGGTTTTAGAAGGGTCCTGGGGAGCTCTAGAAGGGTCTGGGGGCTTTTAGAAGGGTCCTGCGGGTCTCTAGAAGGGTCTGGGTGCTTTTAGAAGGGTCCTGGAGGAATCTAGAAGGGTCTGGGGTCTTTGAGAAGGGTCCTAGGGGGCTCTAGAAGGGTCTGGGTGCTTTTAGAATTGTCCTGGGTGGCTCTAGAAGGGTCTGGGGGCTTTTAGAAGGGTCCTGGGAGACTCTGGAAAGGTCTGAGGGCTTCTAGAAGGGTACTGTAGGGTCTCTAGAAGGGTATGGGTGCTTTTAGAAGGGTCCTGTGGGGCTCTAGAAGGGTCTGGGGGCATTTAGAAAGGTCCTGGGGGGCTCTAGAAGGGTCTGGGTGCTTTTAGAAGGGTCCTGGGAGGATCTAGAAGGGTCTGGTTGCTTTTAGAATGGCCCTGGGAGGCTCTAGAAGGGTCTGGGGGCTTTTTGAAGGGTCCAGGGGGACTCTAGAAAGGTCTGGGTGCTTTTAGAAGGGTCCTGCGTGGCTCTAGAAGGGTCTGGGGTCTATTAGAAGGATCCGGGGAGGGTCTAGAAGGCTCTGGGGCCTTTTAGAAGGGTCCTTGGGGGCTCTAGAAGGGTCTGGGGACCATTAGAGAAGCCCTGGTGGCCTCTAGAAAGGTCTGGGGGATTTTAGAAGGGTCCTGGGGAGCTCTAGAAGTGTCTGGGGGCTTTTAGAAGGGTCCTGGGAGAATCTAGAAGGGTCTGGGGGCTTTTAGAAGGGTCCTGGGGGGATCTAGAATGGTCTGGGTGCTCTTAGAAGGGTCCTGGGCGCCTCTAGAAATGTCTGCGGGATATTAGAAGGGTCCTGGGAGGCTCTAGAAGGGTCTGGGTGTTTTAGAAGGATCCAGATGGGTCTAGAAGGGTCTGGGGGCTTTTAGAAGGGTCCTGTGGTGATCTAGAAGCGTCTGGGTTCTTTTAGAAGGGTCCTGGGAGGCTCTAGAATGGTCTGGGTGCTTTTAGAATGGTC
>JAUNZM010002389.1:0-20778 GCA_033459285.1 Clamator glandarius
AGATAGCAGTGGCAATTCATTAGCCATTGTTATTTTTCACATCCTAAAACATTTATGTTAAATGTAATGAATTTAAATTGATTACTTCCTGGGTTTATACTCACCCAGGTACACTTAAACCAATTGCATCACTTCCAATAATTATAATCCTCAAGCAATCCAGGAGACAATCTCTAGGAGAAAATGAAGCTTATTCTAGTTCTGTTATGTTTGTTTCTGATAATATAAGTTAAGTCTATCTTTACATATGCTCAATACTTCTTCTTTATGTTTTAAAAATGCTACCAATTGTTAACACCAGTTTAAGCTAAAACAAGAAAAATAAGAGCAAACAAGAATGGTGAGATTCGGCTTTCATTTCCACAGATAACATATTTGCAGAATTATTCTGAAGAACTAAAGATCTTGCAAAGTCTTTTGATTATTTGGCTTTAATAAGAAGCTAGTCACAAATCAGTTAAGTCACTATTGGCTGTATTTTTCTCCCTTGAGGAAAAAAAATAGATATACACTATTAGAATATTTTTGGAGATGGCATATCCTGTCTCCTCAGACTGGAAAAAGAATTTTGTAATATCACTGATAAACACTGTAATGACACATTTTCCAAACTATTCAACTGAATTAGATGTGCTGACAGCTAGAGACATTTCAGCTGCCTTTGTTACCAACTGAATGCTCCTCCTAGCCTTTTTTTAAAAAATATATGTATTTTTGTTACATGAATCTATGCATATGGTAACATTCTGTCTTTGCTTTAAGTGGCTAGAGATCATGAGATTCAACTGGAATTCAAATGTAAGTGAAGTAAAATATAAAACCTCTACCTTTGTAAGATAATTAAATAATTAAACTAAATTATCACTAATGAATTTGGTTTATGGTTCCAATAATACTTTAATTCCAAGCAATATTTCTAGTTATCACTGACATAACAGTTATGAAATGTGATCTGCATGCAGATGATGATGTTTTCCTCTTCATTTTCTCTCAGACAAATGATGACTACACCATCTCATCTTATTCAGCACTTAACTAACTAGGTTTACACTGCTTTGATAGTTACTTCAGACAGGTCGTAAACACAGCATGATCTGAATTACCCTGGTTTTCTACCTTAAGGTAAAGTAGTAAGTGAGCACAGGCAAACAGAGTATTGCATACTCTTACAGGCATATATACTACAGCAATTTTGAGGGTGTGTTTTAAGGTCACTGCATGGAAGCCTGATGAATCTGACATTTATTGTAAATTCACAAATTATCAATACATTGTTTAGAGAATGTGACTGAACTAGGTTATGCATTGACATATCCTTCCCCATCCCCCACCCCTCCCCGAAGGAGGTCTGGTGGCCACTCCTTGTCAGTGGTCATGACAAAGCCCATCTGTGCAGCGAGGATAAATAGAAGAGAATGGGCGATTTTGTCTCTGCTACTCGTTTTCCTATCAGGATGACCAAACAGGCCCATGGTCACCTCTCCCCTCCCACATACCAATGCAGGTATGTGGAGGTACATCATAAGTGTGGAACAAAAACAAAGACTCGGAGGTAGTCCTCAAAACAAAATTATCAATAAGGTCTGTTAAGACTCCGTATTAGCTCTGATAATTCGCCTATTTGTGATTTCCAGGCTTATTTTTCTCTTGTCTAAAAATAGAACTATGTACTTGAGAAACGAAACACCAAAAACTCCCCCTGAAAGCTGGACACAATTTAGATGCTTATTTTCAGAGAAACTCAGGTCTCCAAGGCCTTAATCTTTTCCTAGGGCTTTCACATTAAATGTTCAATTCTATTCAATATTTCTGTCTGTGCTTCAAAGCCCTTTGTAAGACTGATAAATTACCCAACTGATTTTTTTTTTTTTTTTTGCAGTCTTCAGTCTACCTGACAGCTGTGCTTCATTGAACTTCTAAGAAAAGAAGACAGATATCCAGCAAGAATGGAAACAAGATTAAGGAATTCACTACTCTGATGAGAGTGTCCTCAGATATCATCATGTTTTCAAAGAAACATACAGCTCACTTCTTTCAGTTTTCCCTCAGTAAATTCTTTTCACTTATTGCACAAAGGTATAAAGTGAAATGGAATGGAGACAGACTCTTATTTTTTCCTTCCTAATAAAGGGAGCTATGCTGACACTCTGCTGGCAAGTGGCATATAAAAATTCAGGAATATGACAAATTGTGATTTGCAAAGCAAAGATTACTTAGCATAGTAATGAGTATTTTTATTAGTATTTTTTAATGTTATTATGTGTTTGTATTGGGGAAAAAACAGATGTGTTGTTTTGGTGAAAATCTTCATAACAGAA
Organism: Clamator glandarius; assembly: GCA_033459285.1. NCBI lineage: Eukaryota > Metazoa > Chordata > Aves > Cuculiformes > Cuculidae > Clamator > Clamator glandarius. The sequence goes on from JAUNZM010002389.1 coordinate 2,319, forward strand.
GCAATTTCAGATTCTGAAAGGAGAATCTGAGAAGTTTCAGTCCAAGAGGGCATGTTTTACCAAACTATCATTCTTAAAATCCTTCTAAATAGAATTTGGTAAAGGTAAGGTAGCTGTAATATCTTTTCTGATGACAGTTTATCCAAGACTTCAGAATTATAGGTGATACTTATCTAATCTAAGACGGAAGTAATGTTTTGGATAGGAAGAAGGACATTATTTATTTTCAGTAATCATTAATCCATGTCATGATCTAACACATTACTTCCTATCCATTCCTTAGATTCCCTCTCCTATTGCATGGATTATCTTCATTCACACTGAAGAGGATTTGTGAAGATAGAAAGAAAACCAGTATCTCAAAGTCTTTGAACTTCAAGAGTTATTTTGTACATGATCATCTTATGCTCCTGTGTATTGGTCGTATAACAAAGTAAAACAGCCATGCTTTTTACTCATATGTAAAGTAAGTATTAATATTTTTCAATGCTGTGTAGTCACTAACGTAGTTTCTGGACTGATGCTTCAGAACAGGTTATGTTTCAGTTTGTTACTCACCAATGAAGTTAAATATGACATGTGTTACCGATTTCCTCACAGTTTCTCTTCAAATTACAGTTTTTCTTCTCATTTAGAATTCAAAAATGGTAGGAGGTTTTTATTTCAGATGTTCTTCTACAGAGATCATTTTAGATTTATTTTACCTGGTGTATGAGTCGACTTCCTTGTTAGCTAATCAGATTAACTCCAGAATTGAAGGTTAATTTAAATAATTCTATGGTAAAAGCCTTTCAACACTTCCTTCACACAATCACTAAGATGCTTTATTAATTACACATTTCAATCTATTCTATTTGAGTCAACCTTGAAGTTAATTCTGGAAGTAATAGTAATAATTATCTTTAAAAAATAATTTAAATATATCTAAAAAATGAGTTCAGCTGCCTTAAAAATAAATCTTATAAGCCCCGCAATTTCACTCTTAATAAATTAGTTTCCAGATCATAGCTGATTTATAAGTCATGGCTTCCTTTTTGATGATTGCTTCTTTTTAGCATACACAGAAGCCAAGCTTATGAGCTCTAGCTTCTCAGGAAAGTATTGTACTTTTACTAGACTTAAATGATTTATCTAGTTCTCGTAAGTTTTGTTTTGGCTCCATTTGCTCTTTTAGGTGCTGTTTTTATGCTGTTAGTCTAAATAGGCAGGGCAAAGACGAACAGGCTACTGGCAGTATTTGCAGAAGCAAAAGTTGGTTTTTGCAGTCTCCCAAAAGGTAAAAATGTATATAAATTTATTTCCCTCAAAAGCACCAATGTAGGCATATATTACTATAGGTTACTATACACTTGCAGACTGCAAGGACCCAAGGAAGGGTTTCTGCTTTAATCAAAGTTACTTTAGTGAAGATGAGCTATTTTTACTTACAGTAGCTTCAAAACAAAATTGAAATATGATTCACAGAAAGGAAAAGTCCATAATATAAATGTGTACACATAAAACACAGAGAAGTCTAAGGAATGAATGCCAGAAGACCCAGCTTTCTGAGGCAGCCAGATTGCCATGCATTGTGGAAAGTAAAATTTAGTCTAAGCCAGGAATTTGCCTGAGAGCTTCCCTGATGCATAAGGCTTGGGTGCCTCCATGTACTCCTGATTACTCTCTTCAGGAACACAAGAGTGCTTTGTGAATCAGAGGCAGTGAAGGGTACTGCTTCTGTCTCTCATGTGTTGAGGAATGAATTCTGATGTGGAACTTGGGTTTCTGTGTTCCCTGGTCAATACAGACAGACTTCTTCAAGAAGAAATGTTGTCTGTTATACTCAAGGATTTTAGAACAGCCCTTCCCCATATGGGAGATATAAGAGAATGGAAGACTTAAAGACTATTAATTCAGGTGCCAAACCAATGAAAATATCTCCACAAATATGATCCTGTTGCTTTTATCACAAAATGAGAATCTCAAAGACAATACTCTTGGTGCTTCTAACCCTACAATGTGATACATGTTCATGTATCTTCATTCATCTCCATTAACTGTTCTGTCAGCAATATATTGCAATATTTTATATTTATTTAGTGTTTTTAAATAGATAACTTAAATCTTAGGGATGCCAGATACATAAAATGCAGTGACAATTTCAAATATGAAGAATACAGAACTTAATCTGATTCATTTTTTGTGGCTGACTACTTTGCAATTGGTATTGAAAGAGGAAAAGAAGAAAAGTAAGCAGAGAGAGTCTTGAATTTTTTTCTAAGAGTTTATTTTGGTAAAGTGTTACAAATGCTGTGGGTCTGAACATTGTTTATCTTTAGTGTCTCCCATTTACTCTGTAATGTTATGTATAGTGCAAGAAAATAAGGCAGATGCACATATAACAGAAGCAGCCTGCTTTTCCATTTGTAGAAATCTTATTTGCCTATACATTGCTGAATTTCTTGTCAATTAAAATCTAGGGAACTTGGTTGTTTCATTTAGGTTTGTTCCCCAGAAGCTAGAGTCCTAAAATGTGTTGTATCTCTTCCTCATTAGCCACATAGTAACTGTGTTGAATATTCTTTCTTTTTCACTTTCATTGGTGTATGACCTAAAGACCTTGTCTCTGCTAGAGCTTGAAATGTGCAGAAAAGATAGGAATACAATGTTTTGAAAATATATTTAGTGAGATGTGGAGCCAGAACCATTAGAAAGGAGATGTTTGCTTCTTAGTCACTAAGGGCACATAATTCCACAAAGGAGATCTTGGGATATAAAGGCCTTTGAAAGTAACTTTATACCTGAAGTCATAGAGTGAAGACAATATTATGGGATATATCCAGGCCATGTACTAGTGGAGCTTATCTTAGTGACCTTAAAATTTTAAGATACCAGAGGCCAGTTCTGACAGCTAGGGCTATGGACTCTGGATCCCAGTACTATTACAAGGACTCTCTTTCTCTTTCTCATTCTCTCTTTCCTTCTTTCCTTTGTTCTCACACCCCTGCCCCAGGATTTATTAACTGGATAAAAATTTCTCTCCAATACAGATTTAAAAAATAACAGACAATCCCAATGCTAGAGAAAACATGCATTTCATCCTATCTAGTCCTTTTCTATTGAGAAATCAGCTACAGAAAAGAAGTCCATGAGAATAAAAATACTCATTAAAATATGGCCTTAATTTGGACACAAATCTCATGCTGAGATTAAAAATATTCAATCAGTCTCTAAGCCATGAAATTCCCTTAGGAGAAGCCTTATATGTGGGAAAAATATTAATTACTTAAATAAAAAAATGCCGGGTCCTGCACTTGGGGCAAAACAACCCTAAGCAGAGGTACAGACTAGGAGAAACCTGGCTGCAAAGCGGCCTGGAGGAGAAGGACCTGGGGGTGCTGGTGACAACCAACTGAACATGAGCCAGCAGTGTGCCCAGGTGGCCAAGAAGGCCAATGGCATCTTGGCTTGTATCAGAAACGGTGTGACCAGCAGGTCCAGGGAGGTTATTCTCCCCCTGTACTCGGCACTGGTGAAACCGCACCTCGAGTACTGTGTTCAGTTCTGGGCCCCTCACCACAAGAAGGATGTTGTGGCTCTGGAGCGAGTCCAGAGAAGGGCAACAAAGCCAGTGAAGGGGCTGGAGAACAAATCTTATGAGGAGCGACTGAGAGAGTTGGGGTTGTTTAGCCTGGAGAAGAGGAGGCTGAGGGGAGACCTTATTACTCTCTACAACTACCTGAAGGGAGGTTGTGGAGAGGAAGGTGCTGGCCTCTTCTGCCAAGTGACAGGGGACAGGATGACAGGGAATGGCCTCAAGCTCCACCAGGGGAGATTTAGGCTTGAGATAAGGAAAAAATTCTTCACGGAAAGGGTCATTGGGCATTGGAACAGGCTTCCCAGGGAGGTGGTTGACTTGCCTTCCCTGGAGGTGTTTAAGGTGAGGGTGGATGAGGTACTTAGGGACATGATTTAGGGATTGGTGGGAATGATTGGACTTGATGATCCGGTGGGTCTTTTCCAACCTGGTTATTCTGTGATTCTGTGATTCTGTGAAAAGACATTATATTGAAATTAGTGTGATCTGATATGTGACCATGATCTTTCCATTTATTTATAAAGCACATTCAGTTGCAATATAGTTGTATTTTTTTCAGATCTGCAAAGCTTCTTAAATTCTTTTTTCTTTATAAGTAATAATTTCCATTTAACTATGGAAATGAGAAAAAAGCATTTATCTTAAAAAACAAAAAATATTCATAATGATAAACAAAGAATGCTTTAAAGTGTTGATCATAATTTTCACTGGAAGATTATTTTATACAATGTATGTTTAAAATGAAGCCTTTAAAAATTTTTTCTAAAACAGCTTTCATGAAGAAAGTTTGATATTCCTGTTGTATAACAAACTGTGACAGTCTGCAAAACAGTCAATCTGGCCATCAACATCTTTGTTACCCAGACACATTCATCGACAAGACAATTTTGCCTTGCCACTATTTCTGCTTGTATATGAAAAAAAATAAAGAAGAAAAGAAAATATGGTTATCAGCTATTTTGACAGCATCAGCAAACACCTTACAGACCCCTGATACTCCCTCTTGAAGGACAAAAGGGTTTTTTTGGCTACTGCTGACTTTTCATAACAAGGCAATGAGTAAATATGAATTATATCAATCTTGAAATAGTTTGACTTATGAAGTCATGTATGTTATGTTTCCAACTACCAGACTTAAGAGACAATGTCACATTTGTAGAGCATTAAAGGAACTTCAACCAGTTGTTGCATGTAGATTTACACCAGCTCTGTTTGATTATGATAGTCTTTTGTAGACAGGATTTTTATTTATTTGCAGATGCTTTAATACGCATTTAGTGAAAATGATCTGGCCTCCTCATTTCTTCATGCAATGCAAGTGATATTGAAAACTTCACTTTGAGGAATCCACTCACTTTTTCTTTTTTGTTTCTTTCTGTCTAGACAATCTGGCAGCCTGTGCAGCTAATGGTACATTAGGAGTTGACCCTTACTTGTAATGCAGTCTGATTACAGCTGATAAATTTCCTTTCTGGATTTCTGAACAGGACTTTTTGGGCCAATTATGTGCACCTTGTTATTGATTTGCATACACTATAATTCTGAAGTTCCCAACCATGAGATTTCCCTGTAGTCTGCAGGATGCATACATACAAGGAAGAGCAAAGCCAGTTAGACTCATCTGAAATAAGATATTTGGACAACAGATAGATGTGTTTTGGGGTAGTATGAAAGAACAATGCTCTCAGACTTTCTGCAATGCACATGTTTCAAGTTCTTGAAGTTGTTGTTGCCAAATATGACTTACATAGACACTCATTATATTTTGGAACTACTTGGATATGGTCTACATAAACATTTTAGTTCAGTTAAAGGAGGTGTTTTTTAATCAGATCTCCTGATTATCTCCACTTACTATGCTTTGTTTCTTATCATGATGTGCATGAACTGGTTTGTTTCCAGATTTTACTGAAATATAAGATAAAATCAGGTGGACAGGTGATGTGCTTCAGCTGCAAAAAGGCATGCAGTCCATGGGGCTAGGCTAAAACTTGTCTAAAGTAAAGTAAATATCAAGTCCTCAACCACAAATGATTTGGATTTTGGATCTCCTTTTGATCCAGGCTACTTCCTATTGTAGAGGATTTGTTTGTTTGTTTGTTTTTTCCCCTAACACAGCAGGAAATTATTCTGTTGATAATAGCAAGTGAAAATTTTGTATTAGTGAATTTACTACCTTTTATTAATGAAACGATCCTTTCATGGATAATCTAAAATGTAAAATAGTCATATGGATGTCTTACATTTCTGTTTTTCTGTGAACTTCAGGATCTGTGAAGAGTGCTTCATTCCACTCACAACTGAAAAGTTATTCCTCACATTGAGATGGAATTTCCCATCACCCTTTTTCCTGTCAGCAGGGACCATTGGAAAGATTTTGGCCCCAACAACTTGACACTTGCTCTTTAGATTGGCCATTGCTCCTAGTTTTGTATCATCATCAAACTTGCTGAGGGTACACTCTGTCCCCTCATTCAGGTCATTGATGAATATGTTGAACAAGACTGGGCAGAGTACTGACTCCTATGGAACACCACTGGCCTCAAACTTCCAACTAGGCAACTACACCACTGATGACAACACTCTGAGCTCTGCCATCCAGACAGTTCTCAATCCATGTCACTGCCACTCATCTAACCCACACTTCCAAAACTTACCTATGAGGATGTTATGGGAGACAGTGTCAAAAGCCTTGCTGAAGTCAAGATAAACAATATTGATGGCTCTCCCCTCATCTACCCACCACAGAAGGCTGTGAGTTTAGCCAAGCACCTTTTCCCCTTGGTGAGCCCATATTGACTATTCCCCATAATATTTTTTTCCTCACGGTGCTTGAAGGTGACATCCAATCAGAGCAGTATGACTGAGAATCTTATCAGTGGATATTATGAGATAACTTTGCCCATTTGCATAGAAGAATTTGGTTGAATAGGATCTCTTAAGGGAAGTCTTTTGTGCCCCATGTCAGACATACTGAAGAAGCTGGGACAGGAGGAGGGAAAGACTACTGAGGACACATCTGGAGAAGCACTCTTGAAAGGATCAAAGGATCATCAAACAAGGGACACTCCTGAAGGACTGTGGTCTATGAGTGACCCATGCTGAGGCAGAGTGACCTCAGAGGCACCAAGATCCATAGGCAACACATGCCAAGGCGAGCACACTGACAGGCAAAAAGCAACAGAGGAAAATGATGACGAAGCAGAGTAGCAGTAAGAAACCACTCATGTACAAGACACCACACCTTAAACACAGCACTGCTTGTCACCTCACTGGAGAAAATGGGACAGCTCGAGTGTAACCTTCATTGCAAACAAGGGAAGTAGGACAAAGAACAAGAAAAGGAGTTTGTCTTAAGCTAATTGTTGAGGATGTGGAGGAAACCTGTTTACTTGAGTATTTATTTGGTAATATTGGGGAATCTGGTGGGTTTTGTTTGGTTGGTTGGTTGGGTTTTCCCTGTTCTGGAAGCAATGATCAAAAGTCATTGTTAATATGTCATAAATTTAATCAAGTAAAAATTTCCATAGTCAAGATTTTTCTGTTGCAAAACTAATTCAGCTGGGGTTAGTTATCTCTAAATCAGAGAGGTTTTTTGTAATATATGATTGGATGCAGAAATATTTTTCTGATGTGGTTTTCTTCTTGCTGTTATTATATATACTATTTTTGTTACAAAGCTTGTTGCAATGACATGGATGTAGTACTGGGATAGCCAAAGGGGAAAATACATTCAAGGGTTCCTATTCTGCAAAATATGTGAAGGTTAATGTATACTACAACGACTCTTTTACCTCACCTCCAGAAAGCTGTTAGGATATCCCAAGGTGTAATTTCTTTTATTCTTACAGCTTTATTCTTACAGCTTTATTTTACTGAATTGGTTCCTTCCTCTAATTCCCTATATTTAACATGCCAGAGTCTTTTAAGAGTGAAAATAGATCACATATTAAGCAGAGGCAAACTGAATACTGCAGTACCTTTCTACAGATGGCAGTTACAGATTTCTTTAGTAAAGTCTAGAAGTTTAGAGATGTAGAATCATTTGGAGAAACTCTCCATTTACTGCTTTGTTGTACATTATTAGCATGTATCAAAGTACTGTTTCATATGAAGAGAGAATGTTTTGAAACCTTCAGTCATGTTTTTGGTTATCTTTGTTTGTTTCCGTCCCAAGTAACTGTTTCTGAAAAACACAAACCCCACTGCATTGTTGTATTTAGTTTATATTTTTCCTCAAATACTCATTAATGACAGAACTAGTTAAGTCTTAGCATTAACATATGCCACTAACAAATGAGATCAGAGATATATTTCAGCCTGATTGTTTAACATATTTTAAGAATATTTTTCCTGAAAAAATACATTCTTTTGTATTGTTGTGGATATTTTTTAGTTTTATTGTGTTTTCTTAAAAAAAAATACCTTTTATCATATTTCAAATAACTTTGGCATAATCTTGTGCAAATTAATGAGCTACTTGGAGAGAAGAAAGATATTCAATTAGCAATTTGATAGGAGTCTGAAGAGAAGAAAACATAAGAACCATTCTGGTGGCTGTGTTATGTAGTTTGAAACAAAAATGGGAAGCCCATGGATAAGAAATTAATTACTTCTGCAGTTACACCATGATCAAAACTAGACACACAGGGAAAGTCAGATAAAAGTCTATGTTCCTGTCTTTCAATATACTTAGGTCATTGTAGCATACGATTGTACAGCATAGATATCTACACTGGAGACATACATGTAAATCAGAAAAAAATGCACTCTTTATGTTTTTAAAAAGAACAATCAGCTACTGATTAAAAATCAAGCATCAAAATAAGCAAAGACTTTATTATCTATAAAAACTTTATCGTCTTTGTAATAAACTCTGGGTAAAAGATACATGATTTCTAGATATAGACTGATGAAGAATTAGGCTACACTTACCCACTTTAAATTTTTCTGCATTTTGTGAATAATCACAGCCAATAAAGCAGCTTCAGACTGGAAATTCATTTAGTTGGTCAAGTATGACTTCGCTTTGGTGAATCCATGCTGACTACTCCCAATGATTTTCTTATCATTCATGTGCTTGGTAATGGCTTTCTGTATTAGCTGAAAAACTTCCCAGGGATAAAACTAAAGCTAACTAGCATGTAGCTTCCTCAGTCCTTCTTCATACCTTTAATAATGTGAGTGACATTTGTTTTCCTCTAGTCTTTGGGTACTCCTTCTAACAGTGCAACATCAAACCAATTCTGCATAAATTAATGTGTCCATACATTATAATAAAGCACCATAAAAGCCGTCTATATTCCAGAAGCAGAACAGCACACAATCCCATCAGCTATACTGAGGATAATTAAGTGAAGCAGCAAACTGATACAACTACAAATCTCAAGGCTCCTGTGTTAGCTTACTTTGGACTTATCCTCAGGTATGCCTATACCATTTTGCAATGCATACCATCTATTTCCCAACACAGTATGCCCTTATGGAGATATATGAATGACTCACAACTGACTTCTTAAAACGTTTTTTATTGTCATCTTGTATTAGCATAGTAGGCTAGAACTCTCTGCTCTATTTGACAGAATAGGGATAGAGGAACAGATGCACCTTGCCCAGATCATGAAGAGGTGAAAGAGCAGCTAATTCTGGGAAACATTTCTAGGCACATGAATGACAGAAAACCATGAAGAGTAGTCTCCATAGTTTCACGAAGCAGAATTCATACCTAAGCAACTTGATAAACTTCTGTGATTAAAAATGATTGGTAAATGAGGGGAGAACAGTGGATGTTGTCCACCTCAACTTCAATAAGGTCTTTGACACTATCTCCAGCCAGAAGGCCGGTGTCATCTTGGTCTGTATCAGGCCAACAGGATCAGGGAAGTGATTCTGCCCCTGCACTTAGGACTGATAAGTTGCACTTTGAATACTGTATTCAGTTTTGGGCTTCTCACTACAAGAAGGACACTGAGGTACTGGAATGTGTCCAGAGAAGGGCAACAAAGCTGGTGAAGGGGCTGGAGAATAAGTCTTGTGAGAGACGGTTGAGGGAACTGGAGTTGTTTAGCCTAGATAAAAGGAGGCTAAGGGGAGGCCTTGCTGTCTACAACTACCTCAAAGGAGGTTGTAGCAAGATGGATTTTAGTCGCTTCTCCTGGGTAACTACTGATAGCACAAGAGAGGAGGTTCAGTTTATATCAGGAAAAATCTCTTCACTGAAAGGGTTAGTAATGGACAAGTACGATTGGACTTGATGATCTCAAAGGTCATTTCCAACCAAACAATTCTATATCAAACAAACAGCAAATGAAAACACATGTACTTTAGAGGTGAATATCGCCAGTAAAGACTCAACCCAGAAAACTGTTGTTTTCCAGTACTTTCCTTACACTTTTCCAAACCCAAGATCTTCCTGGGAGTTATTGCACTATTCATTGAAAGCAAGATGTATTTATCAAAAGGTTGTTTTAATAAACGGAAAAATAAAACTCCAAACCAAAACAAAAAGCCCAATTTATGGCAATTCATCCCTTTGTCTGCATTATAATTAATGACATAATTCCTTTTCAAAATGCAGAGTTCATCAATGCTGACTTTTAAAAATTGATGCTACAGCAGACAGCCTTCAGGGAAGACATTTAAGAAAATTGTTTGGAGGAATCTTCTTCAAGAACTTAACCTTGGTATGCAGAGAAGATGAGAGACCTGGCTTAAAAGGAAGTTGTTGCTGAGAGACGTCCTGCCTCTGGGAATCTGTCAGTGAAAAAGGGGCATGGCCAGGTCAGGCTTTCATTTTGTCTGTTTTGCCAAGTGTCACCACTAAGTAGAATATATATCCTAACTCAGATAGAACTTGAATAGCCACAAGCCAAATTCCGCATTGCGAATTTTGGTGGAAAACAGAAAATGTATTTTGTCTTCTGAACAAACGAAAGAAAGGAAGAAGAATGTTGAGAAATTAAGTATGTTCAGAAATATGCATGTTACTGGGCATGAAGATTTTACACCATAGGTTTATGTCCAATTAGATTTAAAAAAAGTATTAAAGAGAATATATGATTGGATCTATATGCTACAATTAAGAAAAAAAAAACCCTAAACATATGATATGCACTGCAAATTATATGACATTTTAAAAATCCCTTTATGAACAGCCAAAAATGTTATTGGAACCATAGTCAGAGAAAATCTGTTTCTATGTATGGCATTTAGGCCTACACTGTATGAAAGAGTTCTGAAGTGTAAGATTATGAATGGACTCTAGTGTTGAGGTTACTATGAACTGTAAAAATCAGTGGAGTGCCAGAAACTGCCAGCTGGAAAGAAGACAGGAGAATATCAACAGGCTGCATTCAGACGGAATCCTGATGTGTTGATGTAATAGCCAGATAATGAAATGATTTGCCTGACTTAATATTCCATTTACAAATGACTAATTTAGTCTTTGAAGTTCAAGACTTTGGAGATCATATAAACATATTGTAGGCTGAAAATAGTCTCTTTAAGAGCATTATATCTGGCTTTATAAACATTAATTCTCATACATCAGTTGTTAAGGTTGATATATTTAATAAACAAATCTAGAAGTGTATTTGATATCTTGCTGGCTAAGAATTTGAAAATAAATAGTACTTTTAGGTAAACACTGGAAAAAATAGATTTATCTGTCTAGACAATGGCAAGTAGATTGTCATCAAATGAATAGTGGAGCGAGTACCTGAAAAGTTCACAGTCATGTTGTAGGAAACAAAAGGCAAAAGCATACAGTTTTCAAAGGGCTAGAAAGACCTACCTCGTATACAGTAACTTCATCCAAAATCCACTTGAATTAAAGTTTATTCTCTCAAAATCTTTATGTTGTGTTTAAATGGTAACATTTCTGCTAATAATGTTTTGAAAAAGGTTTATTATATGTAAAAATTTTTGTCAATAAACAAATTTTTGACTATATAATATTTTTCATATACTGTATATTAATATTAGCATTCTTTGCATCTTCTTGTATGATGCAGATTTTTCTGAGTCAGTAAAAGACACTTTAAACGTGAGGGATCTCTAAGCCTGGAAGAAAAGGAAAAAGAGAAAATGAAAAAAAAGAAAAGGAAAAAGAGAAAATGAAAAATAGAAAAGGAAAAAAATCAATTCAACTCCTAGATTATTTTCTCACTAGCATCGCTCTTCAACAAAATATAAGTTCTATGGTACTGGAAGAAGCTAGATATGATTTAAGAGCAATGGAACAGATTCATCCTTTTACAAAACAATTTTCAATCCATATCTGATTTTATTTTTTTTAATTCCTTAAATAATGCCTTCAACTAACTTCTGCAGGTTAACAGCTGTCCTCATCATCAATATTTAATGAGGTTTTTAAAGAGCTATTCATTACAATCACATTGCAGTCTACATACGATGAAGAATGAGCACTGTGATATTTTTTCAGGCTCTAATTTTGCTATGTACAAACACAAATGTTGATGCTAATCCCTTCAATATTAGTAGAATGATGGATGAAAATGCCACAAAAGGCACACATTACTGTGAGATCTGACCTATCTTATATTTTCAGTAAGTTTATCAATTGAGTCATGTTATCGGTTGCAATAAAATACATAACGACCTTTTCACAACCTGAGTATTCCCAGTTTGCAAGAGGAAAACTTTCAAGAAATGCAAATTAAGGCCTAGTTTTTGTTTCATTATGTGGAATTAAGTTATGTGTGTATGTGTCTAAATGTATGTATCTTAATATATCTGGATTTTTAAGCTACACTAAGCTTAAATAATTTAGAGTTGAGATTTTGCAAAGGATTTTGACAAGTTAATCAGTTTGACCAAAACATAAACATAATTTTGGTCAAGTAAATTATACTTATGTGTACATATAAGAAGTTGAAATTCAAATTGATGAAGTCTTGAAGGAGTCCTAAAAACTACAGTGCAATGTCTGATAATACAGTCATTGTTATCAAATTTAGAGTACAGGCTTGTGGAACACATAGCATAGTAAGAAAATACTAGGAAAATTATACAACATTAGATAAAAGACAAAGTTGTTTCTTCTTAATTTACATTGAAGTGTTGTGTCACTATGACATCATTTTTGAAATAAAACCTAGATGACAAAGTATAACATTCTCGTAATATTCAGTAAAATGTGAGGGTCTTTTCACGAAGACTTTTTTATAAATTATATCCCCAGAGGAAGAACAAACTCAGGAAACATAACAACCCTGAAAAAAACCCAACAAAACTAAACAGAAAAAGCTGAAATACTAGAACAAAAGTAAGTCATTCTTCATCTTCAAGCCAAAGATGGGATTCAAGTATGGAATGCATCACTAAGAGGTGATCTACCTGAACATTCTACTTTTTCCTTGGGATACCCTGTAAGTTAATCATAACATCACACAACCATTTAAGTTGAAAAAGAACCATCAAGTTGAAAAGACCATCAAGTCCAACCATAAACACCACAATGCCAAGACCTTCACTAAATCATTTCCCTAAGTGCCACGTCTACGTACCTCTGAAGTACCTCCATGGATGATTAGTTAACCACTCCCCTGAGAAGCCTATTCCCATGCTTGACAACCCTTTCTCTGGAGAAAATTTTCCCCATACTCAGTTTAAACCTCCCCTGGTACAACTTGAGGCCATTTCTTCTTGTCCTATTGTTTGTTACTTGGGAGAAGAGATCAACGACCACCTCAATACAGCCTCCTTTCAGGTAGAGAGCAACAAGATCTCCCCTTAGACTCCAGAATAAACAGTTCTGGTTTCCTCAAATGCTTCTCATAAGATTTGTAATCCATCAGCTTAGTTGCTTTTCTTTAGACACGCTCCAGCACCTTAATGTCTTTCTTGGAGTAAGGAGTTCAAAATTTAATACGGTATTTGAGATATAACCTCAGTTGCAGAGTTCAAGGCAATTACTCCCGCACTTCTGCTGGCCACACTATTGATGATACAAACCAGGATGCTCTTGGCCAACTAGGCATACTGCTGGCTCATATTTAGCTAGCTGCTCACCAGTACACTTTCTGGTCCTTTTCCACCAGGTGGCTTTCCAGACATGATTCCTCAAGCCTACAGTGTCTGTCACAACCTGGACCCACGAGCCACATGCTCATGTCCTGCCCTGATGGCAGGGGAGAAAGTAGATTCATTTGTCTGTGTGGCAATCCAGAGGCCAATAAGGTCACTCCCAGGGTGAATATCAAAACAGTATTTATTTCTGGCTCCAGAAAACCTAAACACACCAAGATATTGGGGCGCAGAACAAAGACACGGGGGGGTGCAACCACCCAAAGTTACAGAAATGAATCCCCGAAAACAACCCAAGTCCCGAGGATCCGATTAAAAACGTACACCATGAGGTCATGGGGGGGGGGGGAGAGAGAGAAAGAGAGAGAGAGAGGGAAAGAAATCACCGCATCGAAGGCAGCAGATGATCTTGGGAACATATGGTCCAGGCTGTGTGGTCCAGGCTGCTCTGATCGAAGTGTGTGAGTCAGTGCCAGCATGGAGGTGAGACCTCAACTCCTCCCTTCCATGTCCTTTTATCTCCGTGTTTTTGGTGAGCTCTGGAAGCCAGCAGTGGGGGGGGGGCGTAGCGGGGGCAGCAGCAAGGGCTGCATCACCTCTCCCGGCCGAAGCCAGCTCTGGGGCCCGACTTCACCCCAGACCTTTATTCGTGAACAAGGAGTCCAATGTAGTATCTTCCCTAGTCAGCTTGCTCGCCAGCTGTGTCAGGAAGTTACCTTCTACACACTCCAGTAACATCCTAGACAGTTTCCTCTTTGCTGTACTGTATTTCAAGCAGACATCCTGTATGTTGGAATCTCCAATAATTTCATCTAACCTTCTTTATTAAAGATCACTTTAATCAGCTTTATTTTAAACAAAGCCTTATTCATCTTTGAAAACAAAGATGGCTTATATAGTCCATTCCATTATCAAAGAACCCCAAATTGTGTTGATGACACCAGCCACAGTCATGTGTTAAGAAACTGGATGTGTCTGTTTCTTCCAGTGTCACTACCTGCAACTGGAAGGAGAAAGTAATAAATAACCTCTGCTCCCGATTCCTTTATTAATTGTCCCAAGGCCCTGAAGTGTTTTTGATTGCCCTCAGACTGCATGCTTTTGCTTCATCACCACCCACCATGGAAGAGCAGTAATAGGCAATTGTCCAAGGTCCTTACCAGTCTAGGAAATTTCCAGGTGATATCTTTTATCTGGACCCCAGAGAGGCAGTAGACTTCCCCGAAGGAAGGGTCTATCTGGTATATTGGACCCTCTGTTCCTCCAGGAAAGGGGTCATCTACAACTATAAGTCTGTAATATATTAAGGTAAAAATAAAAGAAGATACTATCAATATGCACAGAAATAAAGATCAGTCATTTGTGCTAAGAAGGGCTTCCTAATTATATCTGCTTAGAGAAAAAAAGACAGAAAAAATTTCAGCAACACTTCAGAAATTTAAGGAAGATATTATTGGAAAATACATGAGGATTTAACTAATAAAACATCTTTTCATCTGCATTTAACCTTTACAGTTTATTCTTATTTTGCCATTTCTATAAGAAATGCCATTAATAAAGATGCTAACAGCAAGATTAAGATCCATTTCTTCTCTCTTTATTTAAAAGGTGTCTTTGTAAAGAGGTTGCTAGAGACACTCCTTACAATAAAGTTGCCTATATCTCTGATGCATATCCTGAGCTGTCTTTGTTTATCCTTTCTTCAGCAAGTAATCTGGACCAAAGAGATGATATTTTCAAGGCAAATGTCTTCTGAAGAATTTTGTGATTCCTTCCTTCAGAGGAACAGTGTGTATATCCTAGTCCTGGCAGGCATTTTGCCCATTTGTCATGGTTTTGAACATCCCTGGATGTTATTTCCCTCACCTAGAGGCTACTATTTTCAGTATTTACTGCTTTCTAATTTAAACAGTTTTCATATGCTACTAGTTTTCTCATTGGTCATGTCCACCCAGCTCATCCTCTCTTATTTTCTCCACATCTAAAATCAACTAACACTCGTTATCTGTTTTACAATCACTTTCCAGACTCTGCTCCAAGTGTATTAAAAGGATATGAAACTTGTTACCTTTTGCCTATGCTTTATTTCTTTCTCATACATACCTTAATTTTGAGGTGTAGTCCAGATTTCATTTAGCAGTGCTTACAAATAGAATTCATGTGATAATTATCTGTTTGGGGTTTTTTTTCCTTTTCTGAAGTCAAACAAGAGCCATCACTTGATGCTGGACAGATATAGCCCAGTTCTTATTTTATTTGGACAGGTTATATAGTAATATAATATATGATAATATTGTTTTAAAAAAGACACTAGATACTCATATTTGAAAGTTGCAATAGTGTTATCAAAATTGTGAAGAATGTAGTAATGAACGTGCCAATAATATGATATACTACGTGCATGGAGGTATATACACACACATCTAGATAGCCATAGGCATATATAACCTCTCTTTTTCTCTTTCTGATATATCTACTTATATATAAAAATATGTGTATATATACACATACATATATATATATTTGCAAATGCCCACATATATTGCAAGGCATTATTCTGTAACTAGACAGAAATGCATCACAGTGACATTATTACTGCTTCAGAAATCATGCTGCACTGACAGCTTAATTACTAAATGTGGATACTAGAAGATAAGTCACTTGGTCTGCCTGGTTCCCTTAGGCTACTGAGAAAGCAAATAATACAGGAAAAAAATATAAATACATGTGGAAAACACTGGGAAAAGTCTGGAGAATAGAATGCTCTCCAGAATAAAGTTTTACATTTTCTACATCTCTGAGAGTCAGATTGACATTTGGGTTCTTCAGTATGGACAGAGACTATCAATCTTCCTAGGTAGTCTTGCTAATCCCTACAAGAACAGAAGCTTGTCTCTCTTAGAGTGAGGTTGAAAGCTGTGACTACAAGATTTGGGCATACTAAATATATATCTAGCTTGAATGCTTTCAGTGAAAGTGAATAGTTCAACAAGTGCAGTGAAAAAAAATCCAGTTTTATTATTCAAATTAATCCCCAGTTTTTCATTAAAATGACTGTTGTCACATCACAGGAATGAATTGCACCCTCAGCAAGTTTGCAGATCTAGTTCATTGGTGTAGTTGCCACATCAGAAGGACGGGTTGTCATCCAGAGGGACCTGCAAAGGCTGTAGAAGTGGACCTGTGTGAACCTCATGAGATCCAACAAGGTTAAGTGCGAGGTCCTACACCTGGATCGGGGCAATCCCCATTTGCAGTACATGATGGGAGATGATGTGATTGAGAGCTGCCCTGCGGAGAAGGACTTGGGGGTGCTGGTCGATGAGAAGCTCAACATGAGCCAGCAGTGTGCGCTCACAGCCCAGAAGGCAAACTGTATCCTGGGCTGCATCAAATGAAGTGTGGTCAGCACTTCCTGTCCTGTGAGACCTCATCTTGAGTACTGTGTCCAGTTCTGGAATTCTCAGTGCAAGATCCAGTCCTGACTCTTAAGCTCTCTTATTTTCCAAGTTTTCCTGCAAATCCAGCCACAATCTGCTCTGCTGCTGTCTCTTTTTTTATCTCCCTCATTAGAGTTTGTAAATTATTTTTCCAAAATAAAATCAATCTGTTCTCATGCTCATCTCCTCTCTATTTTTCACAGAACCATAGAATCACCAGGTTGGAAAAGACCCATCGGATCATCGAGTCCAACCATTCCTATCAAACACCAAACCATGCCCCTTAGCACCTCGTCCATCTGTGCCTTAAACACCTCCAGGGAAGGTGAATCAACCACCTCCCTGGGCAGCCTGTTCCAGTGCCCAATAACCCTTTCTGTGAAATTTCTTTTCCTAATGTTCAGCCTAAACCTCCCCTGGCGGACCTTGAGGCCATTCCCTCTCGTCCTGTCCCCTGTCACTTGAAATAAAAGGCCAGCTCCCACCTCTCCACAACCTCCTTTCAGGTAGTTGTAGAGAGCAATAAGCCTCCTCTTCTCCAGGCTAAACAACCCCAGTTCTCATCCTGCCAATATCAGTTATTCTTTTACCAGTTTGATTTTTCATATAAGCTTGCTTTCTTTTGTTGCTTGGAATGTATTAATTCCTCATTTCTCATCCCAGTGCATATTCTTTCCTATCCTGCATCTTTTCAGAAGTCTTTTGTTCCAGACTTTTCCCAAGCTAGACTTTTAAGCTAAATATCATTTGTTATCACAAATCTCTTCTCCTACTTTGTAATCTTCACGGATTCTATTATACAGACTTCTCATAAGCGTGGCAAATCAACCAACAATTTCATTAGGTGACTTTAATAGTATAGTTACTGATAGTAGATCCACTGGTCAGGTTTAAGCTTGGCTTCCCATTAACTATGCCCTTCCTTGTAAGTTATGGACTGGCCACATAAAAAAGACATTTAAAAATTCTATGCAGGAATTTTTATCTTCTGTAACTATTTCTTCCTGCTCCAGCATTTTGCTGTTCCTGATGCTGTTGTAGCTTTTACATGGTTATGTTGATTGATTAAAAGCAAAGGACAATAATTTCAGTATTTCTGAACTAGTTTATGCTGTTAGGTTGTCTGCTTTAACTATCTAAATCTAATATACACCACAGTGCACAGGAGTTGATTCTCAATCAGTATTGATACACTGCTTGTGTTTAAAAGGAGTATAGAAAAGAGAAACTGTGAATCCAGCTTCAGCTCAAAGCACTACAACTGAAGCTGTGTTTTTCCTGATATAAGACTAACTTTTGTTGCCTGTTGTAATTGTTTGAAAAGTAATTGCATAAACAATATGTATATATTTTACACGCAAATAAATTATCCACACATATCTGAGGAATTTTCTAC
>JAUNZM010002390.1:0-11825 GCA_033459285.1 Clamator glandarius
GTTTGGTGTCCTCTGTCTGTCCATCTCCACCTGCTCTCCTCTTATAGTCTCCTTTTTTAACTGGAGCAGCAAAAGCTTCCAGAAAGGGCAAAAGATCCCTTCTCTGCTTTCCCCAGTGCTCCCCTTTGCTGTGCTGTCCATGAGGAAAACTACCGTACCAGCCAAGCAGGGTCAGGATGAAACACGCTGCCTGTGGGGGTGGATCTGCCCTGGTCTGAGCAGGGACCCGTCAATCAGTTTTGTCACCACGTGCTTGTAGAGATGGAGCAGTCAGGTTTGTGCTTCTTCCCTCTTGGCTTAAGGTGAACAGAGCCACCTGCTCTGCATCCTCATAGAGAAGAGATCGATGGCAAAGCGTGCTTCAAGAGCGAGATTTCCTCTTCACCCTCCTCAACCTGGTGCAGAAAAGCACAGGGAAAGGATCGGGGCAGATTTCAGCTTGATCTGTAGTTTGTTCATGGGGGTTAATAAAGCAGCTCCCCTCTTCTCAACTTGAGGGAGAGTCATAATAAAATATGATATTTCATTCCCTTTAGATACTGTGAAACTCCAGATGCAGTTACTTGGCTGTAGGATCACATCTCGCAGAGGCTGGGGAAGGGTTTGACTACAGCTCATCAGGGAACATGCTGATAGCACCTGCCCTTGCCGTGTCCTGGGCTCGGAGAAGGGCTCCTGGGGGCTTTGGCAGTGCAGATAGAAAAAACCAGCCACAAAATGGCACACCAGATTGGACATCCAGGAGTAGGACTAGATGAAGCTCTTCTAAAATGTTATGTATGTGCATTTTTCATAGATATTCACTTTTAAAAGCCCAGCAAGCTTACCTTTGCCTCTCCATGTTCCCTAGTTCCTAACTTCCCTGCCTGGTGACAGCATTATTTTCAGAGCAGAGAACGCAACAAAGCCAACGGAGAATTGCAAGCCTCACAGAAAAGAAATAGAGGAGTCCATAGCAATCTAACGGAAACAAAAGCACAAAGCCAGTCTTGGGGTGCAGATGCTATCGGAGCAGAGAGAGGTACCATCTGCAAGGCTGTTAAGATGTAGAGAACCAAGATGGCCCCTGCAGTAACCACAGGCAATGCGAGGAGATAAATGGTTGACCCGAGCCCGTGTCAGGCTAGGATTGATGCCACTATCAGCCCCGGTGCCTTTGCAATGATTTTTAAAAAAAATCTCTGATCGAGTGTGTTATCTGGTTACTGGCACGAGGGCAACGGCCTGGAGGCAGCGGGGAGAGGGGGGGACGGAGGAGAGGGGGAGAGAGAAAAAGGTCATTCCGGGAGGACAATCTCTGTTGGACTAAATGAGAAAATAAGGGCCTGGCTCTGAAGGGAGGAGGTAAATAAATAAATAATTAGAAAAAAGTGGCTGCTAGGTGTGTGAGAAAGGGATAAGCAAAATTGCTTCTCTTTTTTCTTCTGGTTTTCTGGGTTTTTTTTCTTTTATTTTTCTTTTTTTAAAAATTTTTTAATGGGATCGGCCCTGGGCTGCAATGGGAAATTTAGGAGATGTGCTTGTTGTGTGTTTTTTTTCTTCCTTCAACTTTTTGCCTCCTGATATGGGGTTTAACTCTTTCCTCTCCTGCTGTGAAATAAGAAAATTAAGGATTGAACTGTAGCTTTCTATTTTTTATTACCCCATTTTGAACAACCTCTTAGATTTTATTTTTTTTTTCAATCTTGCCTTCTTTGTAGTGTCTCTGAGGATATTGCTTCTTAAATTGTAAGTGCCTGCCCAGGGAGCTCTCTTCTCCCCATCACTCACACTGCTGCACTAGAGGCATGTTGGGAGTTTGTGCTGGGATGTGATGCTCTTGTCCCCAGGACGGGTTGCCAGTCCTCTGTAACCCACAGCACATCAAAGCCTTTCCACTCACATTTCCCAGGCAAAGAAAGCAAATCTTTCCCTTGCTGCACAAGGTGAAGGGTGTGGGGAAGCCTTTCTGAGGGACTATGGGCATGTTTTCTCTCTGCTTGCTCCCAGGCTCTTGCACAGAGACTTGTTGCCACCTTCCTGTTTAATTATGACAGAGACTTTAGTTGACTCAATTGGTGTTTAGGCTGTTTTGGAGGGGGGAGGATTGTTTGTGGTTGAAAACATGGCTCTGGTTTTCCATCTGTGGGGACTCGCTCCTGGCTGGGGGGAAGGGGCTGTGAGCGTTCGGTGCCTGAGTCTGTGCTGGGGTGCGTGGCCTTGGGCTCTGGTTGAAGTCAGAAGAAAGCCTTCTCCAACTGCATTCACGCAGGACAGAAACTTGCTGAGTGTGTACAAAGCTGCTGCTTTCTGAGGGGTGTTTGCTCGTTTGGAGAAGCACTGGCAGAATAGAGGCCAGTAACTCAGGTGGGCTGGTTATCCTGCTGATGGCTGCAGAGGAGCAGGATCTCCTTCTTTTTCTGTCTCTGCAATGTTTCTGCTGGACTGTAAACTATATCTGAGCCCAGTGTCACGCCTCCGTCACGTATGGCATTTGGTGTGAGGTGGGTGCTGGATGGTGCTGCTTCTATAGGGATGGAGCTCTAAAAAGCCGGGTTTGTTACCTGGACTGTCCTCTAGCCACGTGTGCAGGATCAGGCTTCCCATTCAATCCACAAGATGTGAGAAGTAGACTTGGATAAAGCGTGCATGTGCGAGAACACAGAGGGGTCTCACTTGATTTAAGAAAAAACGTAGGTAAATGCTGAGGGTAACAGAAACCTGAAAGTAGCGATGGAAAGATAATTATCTTGCATCGTGATTTCTTCTGTGTACAGACTTTAGAGTAAGGAGTAGAGTACAAATGAGTTGTATTTGTTGTGCTGATTTTTTAAGTTCTACTTTTTTTTCCCAGTTTTGTTACTTTTGGTGCTATCAGAAAAAGTTTTCATAGACTAAACAGAGTGAATTAGGCGTGCAGTAAGAGTGAATTGCTGTACTACTTCAGACAGCAGATGAGAGGAAATAGCCGCAAGTTGCACCAGGGGAGATTTAGATTGGATATTGGGGAAAATGTCTTTATTTCAAGAGTAGTGAAGAGCTGGCAGAGGCTGCCCAGGGCAGTGGTGGAGTCGCCATCTCTGGAGGGGTTCAAAAACCATGTAGATGTGGTGCTTTGGGACACAGTTTAGTAGGCACTGGGGTCTTGGGCCAACAGTTGGACTGGATGAGCTTAGAGGTCTTTTCCAACCTCGATGATTCTCTGACTTATTAACAACAACGTGTTCCAGCACTGTGCCATGATTAATCTACTACAGCCTTCCTTCTGCCTTTAAGGTAAGGGTTAATTTTATGTGCTTACCAGTGAAAACAGAATGTTTCCATAATGAGTCTGTGTGACAGACTGACTTGACAACCGCTTGCTAAGTGCTGGGTACCCTCCCCTGATCGGCAGCTCCCTAAGTGGAAGCCCCTCGTGTCCAATCTGTCCTTGTGAAGAGCTGCAGAGCAAAGGACTTCATTAAGGGATTGTAAGTCCACCTCATAAAAACTAGCATATAATTATGACAGCAATGGGAAGGAGTGGAGGGGACCAAGAGCTCTGTGGTCCCCATGAAGAAAAGCAGACATTCGAGGGCCAGGAAGCATCAGGTGGACTGGATGCTATGAGCACTTTCCCATGAACGCTGCATCTTCTCAATGAAGCAGCAGTTTAGCCCGTCTGTGGCTTTAACAAAATATTCCCAGTTAACTACATGGGTGGTGCAGGGCTGGGAGCTGTTAGCTCATATGTAGTTACATTTCAAGTGTCAGAGCTCATTAGCGGTGATTTTAGCCAAAGACAGTTTCTGAGGGGCTTGGTAAATTTGACTTCCTCAAATAAAATCGAGGAAAGAGATTGCTGTTTTGCTTATTGATTTATTTTCCTGCTTTCACACATCAACTTTGGGTCTGGGACTCTGATCAAGGGTCAGGGTCAGCTTCACCCACTTAGGGATTATGTTTCTCCCTCTTTCACACACGCTTTTTTGCTGTTTCACTCTGTAATTCTTATCTTTTTTTCCTCCTGCCTTAACTTGTGTTTGGTGAATGGCAGATGCAGTTTTTGCTTTCAGTGTTGAGGAGAGGTTTTCCCTAAGCTCAGCAGCAAGCTCATGTGGGCATGCACAGCGAGGCAGCACTTTAGATGTTCAGACTAGACTTTGCAAAGCTGCTTGGAGAAGTACAAAACCACTCTGTGTTAATTGTAGAGACGTCTCAGCCAAGGTCGGTCTGTCTGTCTGTGTTTTCCCATTCCTGGGACTTAGCTCCTCATTGTCTTGATCACCTCTGCCAAATGAGTTAGTGCAGAAGAAGTTGCTTGGCAGCACCTATCTGGGAGCCCTGCTGGAGTCAGCACAGGGGGATGAGTCAGGAGATGGAGCTGCTGGAGGTAAAAATGTGGCTCAAAGCTAAGATGGCCCAGGCAATGCTGCAAAAATTGCGATCTTCCATGCAGGGTGGACTAGAGTCGCGGTTCACCAGCACAGGCCCATGACAGTGTTAATTTTCAGTTCTAGAAGAGGGTGGTTTCTGGATTGCCAGGTACCTGAGGGACTTGAGGCAGGTACCGTGGGGTAACATGTTTGGATAAGTTTCTCCAGGTGGTGGTAGCTAGCAACGGATAGGGCATTTTGGGTTTGAATCGAGGCACTTCCACCTCTTGTACCTATATCCTCATTTGAGTACGTTCCACAGCACAGTGCCCATCTCTCCCCCAAAAATCAACAAATTGGATCTGTCTTTGGGAAGTCCTACTAGGCACGCACCTGCACCCCTAAGAAATCAAATGTATTGAGATACCAAGTTAAGGATGCACCAGCAAGGGTCCTTGGGTAAAAGGACTGTGGATTTTATGTCCTGCTGAATGATTAACAGGCAGACAAGGGCGTGCGTGGGAGGGCAGATAGGAAAGCCATGGAGTGTGCCTTACTTCAGGGGACCTGCATTCTCAACAAAGATGAGCTGTTACAGCCCTGCAAGACAGAGGGATGGCTTTGTAGTTCAAACAGCAGCAGTTTGTTCTTGCAGCTCAAAGGCCTCTCAGTTCAGAAAGCAGTGAGTTTGTCGAGAGGCTCTGTCATGCCAGTCTCTCATCTTGCTGTCTGATGAAGTTTGGGCTAAAATGTCTGGAAATGACAGGAGTGGTTACTGTCCCATAATGTGTGACGCTGCTCTTCAGCGGAGGTGTAGCCATTCGTGGCACAGCGGTTCAGTGCAAAGTGCACTAAATTAACTTCAGCTGCCTTCTGGCTTATGTTGCGGTGCTGTCTGCACCCCTGCTGAAATTGCCTGTCATGTGCCACAGTGAGCCCAAACTACTGCAAAGAAATGAAGATTAAATAGATGGAACTGCTGTTCCATTGAGAATTAGTTCTAATTTTAGCTATATAAAATAAATGTATTAAAGTGTACATATCTGCTGTAGACATGTTCTCATTTGGAAGGCGTCTTGTGTCAGGAAGGTTCTCCTATGTTTGTGCAGCTCCTTGCACAGTAGGATTGGAGGGTTTATCTGGATTTATTGCAAATAAATAGATACTCTTGACTGTAGGGAAATAACATGGGTGTTAGCAGCCTTCTAAATGCCATTAATGCTCTGATTTCCATTAGAACTCGGCAAGTTCAGCTCAAAGTGACAGTGCAAAGGTAGCCTTTGCTAAGGCGTGACCTCTCCCCAGCCACCATAACCCAGTGTTACTCTACCGCTTTTGTGACCTTTGCTGTAAGAGTTTCATCTTCACCTTTTTACCTTTCTGGCAGATAAGTGTTTTTGATGATGACAATAAAGATACTACAATGCCCTTTTATTCTTGGTTGCCCCATCAGGGCTGTGCGTTTGATCCCAACGGCCGACGTTCCAGTCAGATGGCACTATCAGATGGAGCTGGCTCTATTTCCTGCATTATTCTTCCTGGCTGTACTGCATTATGCAATTATGTTTGCATTTAAACCTGAGCACTTACCTGTAATGATGCTGTAGTTCAGTCCATGATACATTACGGCAGTAGATAATGCATACAGATAGGCTAAGAAAGCACGTTGTTGATGTGCTAAAACTAAACAGGACATTGCATTTGGAAGTGGACTCTGAAAGCTCGCAAATTAGGCTGAGCTGTTTAAAAAGCTTGCATTACTGAAATAACAGCTGTGCCGGGTGAAAACCTCTCCCTGCTGGGCAGGTACAGGATTGAAAGAGCAGTGCAGGCTTCCCCAGCGCTGCCCTTGGGTCACCATCGCAGAGCTCTGCCGCCGGCACTGCTGGTCGCTGCCACCCATTTCTGCAGGAGCAGCGTGGTCCTACCGGCTGCCGAGAGCCCCAAGCCCTGCGCCCTTTAGCACAACCCTAGTGAGGGGCAAAATGCAGCTTAGAGAGCTCCCTGTGCCTCGGCTGCTGGCCAGGCCCTTACACCTGTCCTACACCTGCTCCTCTCCCTGCACTGCAGGTGCAGCATCGCGGGACAGATTCTCTCCAGCTGGTTTGCATTACTGTGCTGTTGTGAACACACACTACTACTCTGTTTCAGTGAAGCTGAAAGGGTTATTTTAGAATCATGGAAGTGTTTAGGTTGGGAAAGACCTTTAAGATCATCAAGCCCTGCTATAAACTTTATATTGTCAACTCCACCACTAAACTGTGTCCCTAAGCAGCGCATCTACATATCTTTTAAATCCCTTCAGGGATGGGGAATCAACCACTGCCCTGAGCAGCCTCTTCCAGTGCTTGACAACAGGTTAGGTGAAGAAATTTTCCCTAATATCCAATGTAACCCCCCTCCGGCACAACTTAAGGCCATTTCTCCTTGTCCTATCACTTGTTACTTGGGAGAAGAGACCAACACTCACCTTGCCACAACCTAGAAAGTGATGAGGTCTCCCTTCTACCTTCTTTTCTCCAGACTAAAAAACCTCATTTCCATCAGCTGCTCCCCATAAGACTCGTACTCCAGCCCCTTCATTGCCCGTCTCTGGACGGCAGACCCTGGCTCCCACTGCTGAGTGTGGTGGTCATTTACGTGTGCCTTGGCATTTAGTCTCTAGCCTCCTTCAGAACTTGACTTCTGATGCATAAAGTGAAGACTTTAGTAACTCCCCTACCTCTGTGCAGGGCAGTGCACCGAAGCAAGGGTGCACATTTCAGAAAGCAGTAACTTCAGCTCCGTTGGTCTGCATCGGATCCTAGCCTAGGAGCCAGAAAAACTGCAGAGCCCAGAGAAATGTCTTTGTGCTCATTCACATTCTCCCTCTTAAATGTGGAATTTAGTTTAAAATTACAGTTTAAACAGGTGAAAATGATCAGGCAAGATGTTTTGATGAAGCTGCTGCAGTCAACCAAGCCTGGTGCTGTCAGCCATGAATTCTCTGTGTGGGACAATGAAGCGATACCCTCCTGCTACACAAAGTATCAGCAAGCACATCGGTTTTTCCTTCAACAATACAGGGATTATAAGCTATAGTAGCTCCTTCCATCATATTCAGAGGGTCTGTGGATGGAAAGAGCTATGGCAGGGTGAGTGTTGTCCTATTTGGTTGAGAGGGAGGATGTACAGATGATAAGACAACAGTAACACCTACACACCTGTGCCTCTGACCTTGCAGTTAGGTGCTGCTTAAAATGCGCTCAGTGGCAATAGATGTTCTAGTGGAGCAATACTGTAATGAAATGTTGTTCAAGACATATTTAATGGCTATTAATTCGTATTCTACAATTCTATGCTTCTATATGCCTGAACCTGTTAATGAAATAGCAGAAAAAACATTGTAGTTGAAGACTAGAAGAAACATGTTTGGTTACAGTCGGTTTAAACAGCTGAACTGCTTTGGTTGAGATGTGGATGCACCTATGGTAGGGTCATTTTTTTGGCCTTGTATCTTGTAGTTTTTCTGTTTGTTTGCTTTATGCACAAGACATACCAAGTTGTAGCCTTCACACAGCACTTTCCCTTTTCAAAGCTCTTTTTAGCAATTTCCTGGTAAATTACTGCAACCCCCTTTCAAACCAGGTTGGCAGTGGAGATGCTTTGTCTATCAGTTCACTTGTATTCCCTGCTTCCCATAGGGGCCGTGTGAAAGTCAAAGGCTGAAGCTCACACCAGTGCTCTGACCTCCAGCCCACCCTTGCAGCTGACTTGGAACTCTCACAAGGGTCTTTTTTTTTTTCTTCTCTTGCCTGATCAAAAAACCCCACCACCATCAGATCTGCACTAACACTGTTGGGCTCAAACACCCTCGTTCTTCTCACCCATTTACTGTAGCATTCCTTCAGAAATCCTTCTTACTGACAGGCTGGCACAAATTTGACTTCTTGTCCTGCAGGTGCTTGGACAATTGTTAAGCTAATCTTTGTATTTGCAATATTTGCTCTCGGATTAGTTAAAGTAAGTTCAGATCATTCACTTGTAAGACAATAGTTGCACAGTGCATACTGCAAAGTTCACCACAGTCACCAGGCTTGGTTACTCCACTCGTGTAAACAACTTGATGTTGCAATTTTCCCATTACCATTAAAGCGCCCCTTCTAATTTAACTCAGAAACCTTCATCCTTTGAGAAATCACTGGCTTAGAGAGATGTGTAAATTATGTGTGCCCTTTAACTGTGCTCTGGGAAGGGAAAACCATCGCTGTTATGTCTAAACCGGACGATTGCACTGAATTCCCCAATGCGTTTACAGGCACGGGGCATTCATGGAAGTTGGGCTTGTGATTAAAACTTTGCACTGGGATAGTCTTCACTGAAATAAACTGCCTCGGAATGTCAGGCCATAAAAGAACACTGGGAAGATTCTTGTGAATTAGCAATGAGTTTCTGTAGAGGACAACTGGATTTTGTGAAACAGAGCTCTTCATGTGCTCCAAGGCATTTCCTCTGCTTCCAGGGCACTTTCCTTAATATTTCAAGTTGAGGCTTCTGATTCTAGGATCAGCATCCCACTGTACCTCTCAAAAGATCCTGAAAGACCCAATAACAACACTTTGGGACTTGTGTGTGTTGTAAATAGACCTGGACGTTCCCGTGGTTTGTTTAATTACAGAATAGCTTAGTGCAGCTCACATCCCCCCACTATTTGGTGGTTGTCCTTGTATTTGTATGAGCTTTGTTGCTTGCTTATAAGAAAGCTGACTCATGCTGTATCTGGGACGTGCGGCCCCTGAAAACAGCGATGTCTTTTCAGTGCCCTGTGAAAGCACCATTAGATCTAACTAATACTCCATGTCCTTAATTAAATGCCTCTGGTGCAAAGAGCCTTACCTTCTGTGCTTGGAAATTGCAGTGATTACTCCCCTGCTGGAAAAGCTTTTTTCTGGTGGTTGTTTTTTCAGCAATTTTGCTGGTTTAGTTGCTTGGGTTTTTTTGGTTTATTTATTTTTTTGTTCAAACAGGAATTAAGCTGCTTTTCATGCCATTGTCCAGTTGCAAATTGGCCTGAGACTGACTTGTGCCATGGGCTCTGGCCTCCAAAACTGCCCACTCATTTTTTTCTGAACTAATCAGCTCGATGAACTACTTACAGTTGGCTTTTGGGTCTTCTCACTGCTTTTGCGTCTGCCCCTGTCTGAGTAATTAATGACAGCGTGGCTTGTTTATAGTCTTGAGTTACTAATGCTGTTGGCTGCAAATGCATTTTTTCCTCTGGGACGTGCCAGTTTCCTGGTTCTAGTCCCACCTCACCAGCCCAGGTCAATTTTTTGTGTGTAAACAGATTTATCCTGTAATAGTTGGCGAGAGACTAGGGTCATTCATCAGTCCTGGAGAGAACATGCCCAGCCAGATTCTCCCTTTCCTGTGCATCTCAGTAGAAGGCAGAAAGATTCCTGCAGGACAGCTAAAAAAAAATGTAAAAATGAAAAGTAGTCCTTTCTTTTTAACTCGGGGTACAGGCAACCTCTATTAGAAGCTAAGGTATTGGATAGCACACTGTGTGTCCTCCCATGTGCTCTGACCCTTCTTGTATCAGCGCTCATGGGGGTCATGAATGCGGGATGCCGTGTGGCTCTCCTAGGGAGGATGGTGCTGCCTACGTTTTATAGCCTGAGTAAAAGGTAAAGAGAAGTTATGCAGGAACAGATGGTAGAGATAGACACAAAAATATCTTCTTATGGCCTTGGAAAGAATTTTTTGGGTTATGTCCCAGGCCTGCTTTATCACAGCCAAGCATGATGATTATTAAGGGAAAACGTAATTTGTTTTCCTTCTCTGGAAACCTCTTACAGGCTTTAAATGCATGAATTGTCACAAACATTCTGCTAATTTCCAGCCTTAGTTAATTTGTAGCTACTGTACTTCCAATCTTTTTTGAGAAAATGTGGTCTTTTGGGATAAAAGATTTGTCTTTTCCCATTGTAGAGTCCTCCAGATACCTTTACTTCCTTCTGGTTTCTGAAGCATGTTAAGGCTACTTCCTTAGTGATTTGTGACTTGAGCACAACTATTCCTGCCTTTGTTTTGTATAATTTCTTTCAGTAACTGGAAGAAGACAGTCTCATTATCTATCTACCTTTGTTGCCCAGTTTGGTTGTCCCTGACTGCTTAGCTGGGTTAACTATAGGTGGTCTCTGCAATGGGATGTGTTGGAGGGGGAATTTCCTTTTGTTCCTCTGGATAGTTAGTACAATTCTTCACTGTTTTGCCAAGACAGTTCATACTAACACTTAAAAGCTACCACCCTACTACTCATTGCTAAACTGGCATCAGGGACTGTCTTAACAGCACTCAGAGAAGAAGGGCCTCAGTGGTCAGATCATGTTATTTTCATGATCATCGTTGCATGGAATTGAACTGGGTGAGAAATTTCTCAACACTTGAAGCTGATGAACTCCTAGGAGCCAAAAGACTGTCTTTTCTTTGAGGGAAGATTGGGAGAAATTAGAGGGGTCAGAATAAGCTCCTCTTTTTGTCATGTTCTTCTTTCAAATGAAAGCAGATTAAATAGAAATGATAGAGGTGAACATAGTGCTTTTGTTACAGAAGCAGAGCCTCTCCAGAGGTTCTTATTTTGTTACACTCTACTTAGAAAGCTCCTTGGAAATGCCTCAATCAGTGGCAAAGTTGGAGAAACGTAATGGTGTGCATGGAAGTCCTTTAAGGTGTGGGCACTCTGACTTCCAAAGAAATGCATTACTGGCTACTTCAATGTTGAAGTAGCCTCTCTGAAATTGCTGCCTGGGCAAGAGAAACCCTGCAAAACCTGCTAGCTGTTAATCTCTGTCTTGTTAACTTTTCCTTAGTGAAAACTGGCCCCTGAAAATGAGAGGGAAATTGCCTAAAGTAGAGAATGGCTCACAGTGTGGTAGTTTGCAGCTCTTCCCTGCCAGTTGATGTTTGTTTGCTGTGCTCTTGTAACGAACATTAGATGGTGCCCTCTGCCCTGAAACTGCTTGGAGAAGCCTTGGGAGCTTCTGCATTCATTATTAGCCTTGACCAGCTTCAGTCTGGCTGTTCTTTAATTTCACAGCACAGTCAACTCAATTGTACTCATTTCTGGGTGGATGTCAAAAACCTCTATTTGTCTGCAAAACAGGGTCTTGCACTGTGCTGTTCATAGAGAGTGTTTTTTTCTTGCTGTTTTTACTTGATTTTGCACATTGGAAGGTATTTGATGTTCTCTTTGGAACAACCGTATTCCATCTTTACTGAGAATCTATATATAAGCCTTCATTCTCTCTGTTGGCAAAACCCTTAGACTCTGCCAGGAATGAAAAGATGATCGTGAAAGTCCTCTTCTGGTTTTATTTTGTATAGAAAAGGGGCTATTTTTTCACACTGACTGATGAAGTGCACATGGAAGACTGTTCTGCAACAGCAGGGTGAAAGAATGTCCTGTCGCGCTTGTCTTAGGGATGCTGGTTGTACGGAGGAAGATCTATC
>JAUNZM010002391.1:0-22355 GCA_033459285.1 Clamator glandarius
GGGTCCCTGCCCCACAGGGGTCCCTGCCCCATAGGGGGGTCCCTGCCCCATAGGGTCCCTGCCCCACAGGGGTCCCAGCCCCATAGGGGGGTTCCAGCCCCATGGGGTCCCTGCCCCACAGGGGTCCCTGCCCCACAGAGGGTGCCCCTGCCCCACAGAGGGGGTCCCTGCCCCACAGAGGGGGTCCCTGACCCATACAGGGGGTCCCTGACCCATACAGGGGGGTCTCTACCCCACAGGTGTCCGTACCCATGGGGGTCCCTGCCCCATAGGGGTGTCCCAGCCCCATAGAGGGGGTCCCTGCCCCATAGGGGGGTCCCTGCCCCATAGGGGTGTCCCTGCCCCATAGGGGGGTCCCTGCCCCACAGGGGGGGTCCCAGCCCCACGGCCCCTACCCTTGTATCGCTCCCGCACGTCCTCGTAGGCCTGGATGAAATCCTGCTCCTCGGGGTTGGGGGGCAGCTGCCCCACAGCGTGAGCGGCCATGGGGCGGGGGGGGGGGGGGGGTCCCCGTCCGTGCGTCCCCCGCGTCCGTCTGTCCCCGTCCCCCGCCCCACGGGACCCACGGGACCCACGGGACCCACGGGACCCACGGGCCTCCTGCCAACAGTGGCTTAAAGGCGCCGCCGCCTCGCCGTGGGGCAGCCGTGGGGCAGCCGTGGGGCAGCCGTGGGGCAGCTGTGGGGCAGCCGTGGGGCAGCTGTGGGGCAGCCGTGGGGCAGGGCACGCTATGGGGCAGAGAACCCCACAGGCGCCCTATGGACACGCTATGGGGCAGGGCGCCCCATGGACACGCTATGGGGCAGGGCGCCCCAAGGACACGCTATGGGGCAGGGGCGCCCTATGGACACGCTATGGGGCAGGGCGCCCTATGGACACGCTATGGGGCAGGGCGCCCCATGGACACGCTATGGGGCAGGGCGCCCTATGGACACGCTATGGGGCAGGGCGCCCTATGGACACGCTATGGGGCAGGGCGCCCCATGGACACGCTATGGGGCAGGGCGCCCTATGGACACGCTATGGGGCAGGGCGCCCTATGGACACGCTATGGGGCAGGGCGCCCCATGGACACGCTATGGGGCAGGGCGCCCTATGGACACGCTGTGGGGCAGGGCGCCCTATGGACACGCTATGGGGCAGGGGCGCCCCATGGACACGCTATGGGGCAGGGCGCCCTATGGACACGCTGTGGGGCAGGGCGCCCTATGGACACGCTATGGGGCAGGGCGCCCCATGGACACGCTATGGGGCAGGGCGCCCTATGGACACGCTATGGGGCAGGGCGCCCCACGGACACGCTATGGGGCAGGGCGCCCCACGGACACGCTATGGGGCAGGGGCGCCCCACGGACACGCTATGGGGCAGGGCGCCCTATGGGACACGCTATGGGGCAGGGCGCCCTATGGACACGCTATGGGGCAGGGCGCCCCACGGACACGCTATGGGGCAGGGTGCCCTATGGACACGCTATGGGGCAGGGCGCCCTATGGACACGCTATGGGGCAGGGCGCCCCAAGGACACGCTATGGGGCAGGGCGCCCTATGGACCACGCTATGGGGCAGGGCACCCCCACGGACAAGCTATGGGGCAGGGCGCCCCAAGGACACGCTATGGGGCACGGGCGCCCCACGGACACGCTATGGGGCAGGGCGCCCCACGGACACGCTATGGGGCAGGGGGCCCCATGGACACGCTATGGGGCAGGGCGCCCCAAGGACACGCTATGGGGCAGGGCGCCCTATGGACACGCTATGGGGCAGGGTGCCCTATGGACACGCTATGGGGCAGGGCGCCCCACGGACACGCTATGGGGGCAGGGCGCCCCATGGACACGCTATGGGGCAGGGCGCCCTATGGACACGCTATGGGGCAGGGGCGCCCCACGGACACGCTATGGGGCAGGGCGCCCCAAGGACACGCTATGGGGCAGGGCGCCCTATGGACACGCTATGGGGGCAGGGCGCCCTATGGACACGCTATGGGGCAGGGCGCCCCACGGACACGCTATGGGGCAGGGCGCCCCAAGGACACGCTATGGGGCAGGGCGCCCTATGGACACGCTATGGGGCAGGGCGCCCCACGGACACGCTATGGGGCAGGGCGCCCTATGGACACGCTATGGGGCAGGGCGCCCCACGGACACGCTATGGGGCAGGGCGCCCTATGGACACGCTATGGGGCAGGGTGCCCTATGGACACGCTATGGGGCAGGGCGCCCTATGGACACGCTATGGGGCAGGGCGCCCCACGGACACGCTATGGGGCAGGGCGCCCCAAGGACACGCTATGGGGCAGGGCGCCCCACGGACACGCTATGGGGCAGGGCGCCCCACGGACACGCTATGGGGCAGGGCGCCCTATGGACACGCTATGGGGCAGGGCGCCCCACGGACACGCTATGGGGCAGGGCGCCCACGGACACGCTATGGGGCAGGGCGCCCCAAGGACACGCTATGGGGCAGGGTGCCCCACGGACACGCTATGGGGCAGGGCGCCCCACGGACACGCTATGGGGCAGGACGCCCTATGGACACGCTATGGGGCAGGGCGCCCCACGGACACGCTATGGGGCAGGGCGCCCTATGGACACGCTATGGGGCAGGGCGCCCCATGGACACGCTATGGGGCAGGGCGCCCTATGGACACGCTATGGGGCAGGGCGCCCCATGGACACGCTATGGGGCAGGGCGCCCCACGGACACGCTATGGGGCAGGGCGCCCCACGGACACGCTATGGGGCAGGGCGCCCTACGGACACGCTATGGGGCAGGGCGCCCCAAGGACACGCTATGGGGCAGGGCGCCCCATGGACACGCTATGGGGCAGGGCGCCCCACGGACACGCTGTGGGGCAGGGCGCCCTATGGACACGCTATGGGGCAGGGCGCCCCACGGACACGCTGTGGGGCAGGGCGCCCTATGGACACGCTATGGGGCAGGGCGCCCTATGGACACGCTATGGGGCAGGGCGCCCCACGGACACGCTGTGGGGCAGGGCGCCCTATGGACACGCTATGGGGCAGGGCGCCCTATGGACACGCTATGGGGCAGGGCGCCCCACGGACACGCTGTGGGGCAGGGCGCCCTATGGACACGCTATGGGGCAGGGCGCCCCACGGACACGCTATGGGGCAGGGCGCCCTACGGACACGCTGTGGGGCAGGGCGCCCTATGGACACGCTATGGGGCAGGGCGCCCTATGGACACGCTATGGGGCAGGGCGCCCTATGGACACGCTATGGGGCAGGGCGCCCTACGGACACGCTGTGGGGCAGGGCGCCCCACGGACACGCTATGGGGCAGGGCGCCCTATGGACACGCTATGGGGCAGGGCGCCCCACGGACACGCTATGGGGCAGGGCGCCCTATGGACACGCTATGGGGCAGGGCGCCCCACAGACACGCTATGGGGCAGGGCGCCCTATGGACACGCTATGGGGCAGGGCGCCCTATGGACACGCTATGGGGCAGGGCGCCCTACGGACACGCTGTGGGGCAGGGCGCCCTATGGACACGCTGTGGGGCAGGGCGCCCTATGGACACGCTATGGGGCAGGGCGCCCTATGGACACGCTATGGGGCAGGGCACCCTATGGACACGCTATGGGGCAGGGCGCCCCATGGACACGCTATGGGGCAGGGCGCCCCATGGACACGCTATGGGGCAGGGTGCCCTATGGACACGCTATGGGGCAGGGCGCCCCAAGGACACGCTATGGGGCAGGGCGCCCTATGGACACGCTATGGGGCAGGGCGCCCCAAGGACACGCTATGGGGCAGGGCGCCCTATGGACACGCTATGGGGCAGGGCGCCCTACGGACACGCTATGGGGCAGGGCGCCCCATGGACACGCTATGGGGCAGGGCGTCCCACGGACACGCTATGGGGCAGGGCGCCCCACGGACACGCTATGGGGCAGGGCGCCCCACGGACACGCTATGGGGCAGGGCGCCCTATGGACACGCTATGGGGCAGGGCGCCCTATGGACACGCTATGGGGCAGGGCGCCCCACGGACACGCTATGGGGCAGGGCGCCCCACGGACACGCTATGGGGCAGGGCGCCCTATGGACACGCTATGGGGCAGGGCGCCCTATGGACACGCTATGGGGCAGGGCGCCCCACGGACACGCTATGGGGCAGGGCGCCCCAGGGACACGCTATGGGGCAGGGCGCCCTATGGACACGCTATGGGGCAGGGCGCCCTATGGACACGCTATGGGGCAGGGCGCCCTATGGACACGCTATGGGGCAGGGCGCCCTATGGACACGCTATGGGGCAGGGCGCCCTATGGACACGCTATGGGGCAGGGCGCCCCACGGACACGCTATGGGGCAGGGCGCCCCATGGACACGCTATGGGGCAGGGCGCCCTATGGACACGCTATGGGGCAGGGCGCCCTATGGACACGCTATGGGGCAGGGCGCCCTATGGACACGCTATGGGGCAGGGCGCCCTATGGACACGCTATGGGGCAGGGCGCCCTACGGACACGCTGTGGGGCAGGGCGCCCCACGGACACGCTATGGGGCAGGGCGCCCTATGGACACGCTATGGGGCAGGGCGCCCTATGGACACGCTATGGGGCAGGGTGCCCCACGGACACGCTATGGGGCAGGGCGCCCTATGGACACGCTATGGGGCAGGGCGCCCTATGGACACGCTATGGGGCAGGGCGCCCCACGGACACGCTATGGGGCAGGGCGCCCCATGGACACGCTATGGGGCAGGGCGCCCTATGGACACGCTATGGGGCAGGGCGCCCTATGGACACGCTATGGGGCAGGGCGCCCCACGGACACGCTATGGGGCAGGGCGC
This sequence comes from Clamator glandarius, assembly GCA_033459285.1. NCBI lineage: Eukaryota > Metazoa > Chordata > Aves > Cuculiformes > Cuculidae > Clamator > Clamator glandarius. Next base: position 4,825 of record JAUNZM010002391.1, read on the forward strand.
CCCATGGACACGCTATGGGGCAGGGCGCCCTATGGACACGCTATGGGGCAGGGCGCCCTATGGACACGCTATGGGGCAGGGCGCCCCACGGACACGCTATGGGGCAGGGCGCCCCACGGACACGCTATGGGGCAGGGCGCCCTATGGACACGCTATGGGGCAGGGCGCCCCACGGACACGCTATGGGGCAGGGCGCCCCACGGACACGCTATGGGGCAGGGCGCCCTATGGACACGCTATGGGGCAGGGCGCCCTATGGACACGCTATGGGGCAGGGCGCCCCAAGGACACGCTATGGGGCAGGGCGCCCCACGGACACGCTATGGGGCAGGGCGCCCCACGGACACGCTATGGGGCAGGGCGCCCCAAGGACACGCTATGGGGCAGGGCGCCCCACGGACACGCTATGGGGCAGGGCGCCCCACGGACACGCTATGGGGCAGGGGGCCCCATGGACACGCTATGGGGCAGGGCGCCCCAAGGACACGCTATGGGGCAGGGCGCCCTATGGACACGCTATGGGGCAGGGCGCCCCACGGACACGCTATGGGGCAGGGCGCCCCAAGGACACGCTATGGGGCAGGGCGCCCTATGGACACGCTATGGGGCAGGGCGCCCCACGGACACGCTATGGGGCAGGGCGCCCTATGGACACGCTATGGGGCAGGGCGCCCCACGGACACGCTATGGGGCAGGGCGCCCCAAGGACACGCTATGGGGCAGGGCGCCCTATGGACAGGCTATGGGGCAGGGCGCCCCAAGGACACGCTATGGGGCAGGGCGCCCCACGGACACGCTATGGGGCAGGGCGCCCCACGGACACGCTATGGGGCAGGGCGCCCTATGGACACGCTATGGGGCAGGGCGCCCTACGGACACGCTGTGGGGCAGGGCGCCCTATGGACACGCTATGGGGCAGGGCGCCCTATGGACACGCTATGGGGCAGGGCGCCCCACGGACACGCTATGGGGCAGGGCGCCCTATGGACACGCTATGGGGCAGGGCGCCCTATGGACACGCTATGGGGCAGGGCGCCCTATGGACACGCTGTGGGGCAGGGCGCCCTATGGACACGCTATGGGGCAGGGCGCCCTATGGACACGCTATGGGGCAGGGCGCCCCACGGACACGCTATGGGGCAGGGCGCCCCACGGACACGCTATGGGGCAGGGCGCCCTATGGACACGCTATGGGGCAGGGCGCCCTATGGACACGCTATGGGGCAGGGCGCCCTATGGACACGCTATGGGGCAGGGCGCCCTATGGACACGCTATGGGGCAGGGCGCCCTATGGACACGCTATGGGGCAGGGCGCCCCACGGACACGCTATGGGGCAGGGCGCCCTATGGACACGCTATGGGGCAGGGCGCCCTATGGACACGCTATGGGGCAGGGCGCCCCACGGACACGCTATGGGGCAGGGCGCCCCACGGACACGCTATGGGGCAGGGCGCCCCATGGACACGCTATGGGGCAGGGCGCCCTATGGACACGCTATGGGGCAGGGCGCCCCACGGACACGCTATGGGGCAGGGCGCCCCATGGACACGCTATGGGGCAGGGCGCCCCACGGACACGCTATGGGGCAGGGCGCCCCACGGACACGCTATGGGGCAGGGCGCCCTACGGACACGCTATGGGGCAGGGCGCCCTACGGACACGCTATGGGGCAGGGCGCCCTATGGACACGCTATGGGGCAGGGCGCCCTATGGACACGCTATGGGGCAGGGCGCCCTATGGACACGCTATGGGGCAGGGCGCCCTATGGACACGCTATGGGGCAGGGCGCCCTATGGACACGCTATGGGGCAGGGCGCCCTATGGACACGCTATGGGGCAGGGCGCCCCACGGACACGCTATGGGGCAGGGCGCCCTACGGACACGCTATGGGGCAGGGCGCCCTATGGACACGCTATGGGGCAGGGTGCCCTATGGACACGCTATGGGGCAGGGCGCCCCATGGACACGCTATGGGGCAGGGCGCCCCACGGACACGCTATGGGGCAGGGCGCCCCACGGACACGCTATGGGGCAGGGCGCCCTATGGACACGCTATGGGGCAGGGTGCCCTATGGACACGCTATGGGGCAGGGCGCCCTATGGACACGCTATGGGGCAGGGCGCCCTATGGACACGCTATGGGGCAGGGCGCCCTATGGACACGCTATGGGGCAGGGCGCCCTATGGACACGCTATGGGGCAGGGCGCCCCACGGACACGCTATGGGGCAGGGCGCCCTATGGACACGCTATGGGGCAGGGCGCCCCAAGGACACGCTATGGGGCAGGGCGCCCCACGGACACGCTATGGGGCAGGGCGCCCTATGGACACGCTATGGGGCAGGGCGCCCCACGGACACGCTATGGGGCAGGGCGCCCTATGGACACGCTATGGGGCAGGGCGCCCCAAGGACACGCTATGGGGCAGGGCGCCCCACGGACACGCTATGGGGCAGGGCGCCCTATGGACACGCTATGGGGCAGGGCGCCCCACGGACACGCTATGGGGCAGGGTGCCCCACGGACACGCTATGGGGCAGGGCGCCCCACGGACACGCTATGGGGCAGGGCGCCCTATGGACACGCTATGGGGCAGGGCGCCCTATGGACACGCTATGGGGCAGGGTGCCCTATGGACACGCTATGGGGCAGGGCGCCCCACGGACACGCTATGGGGCAGGGCGCCCTATGGACACGCTATGGGGCAGGGCGCCCCACGGACACGCTATGGGGCAGGGCGCCCCACGGACACGCTATGGGGCAGGGCGCCCCACGGACACGCTATGGGGCAGGGCGCCCCACGGACACGCTATGGGGCACGGGGGGGGTCGGTGTGGGGCCTCTCAGCCCCCCAAGTGCCCCGCAGCCGTGGGGCCCGGGCCCCCCAAGTGCGGCCCCACGGCACCCAGGGCTCAGCTGCCACCAAATCCCTGGGGACACGAGGCCCATGGGGGGGGGGCTGCCCCACAGATATGGGGGGACCCACAGATATGGGGGGGACCCACGGCGATGGGGGGACCCCAGCCCTGCCCCACAGCAGCAAGAGGTCAGGGTGGAGGCCCCCCCCAAAATCAGCAGGTGACCCCCAAATCCCCATGGGGCAGGGGCTGGGGAGCACTTGGGGGGCTCCACTTGGGGGGCGGGGGCCGCCCCACATTGCAGGACCCCAAGGGCCCCCCCGAGCCAGAGTGTGGGGACCTGTCACCCCATGGGACCCCAGAGACTGTCACCCCAGGGCCTGGGGACACTCTGATGGCCACTATGGCCGCTCAGTGGCCACCACGGTCACCCAGGGCCTGGGGACACTCTGATGGCCACTATGGCCGCTCAGTGGCCACCACAGTCACCCAGGGCTTGGGGACACTCTGATGGCCACTATGGCCGCTCAGTGGCCACCACGGTCACCTCAGGGCCTGGGGACACTCTGATGGCCACTATGGCCACTCAATGGCCACCATGGTCACCCAGGGCCTGGGGACACTCTGATGGCCGCTATGGCCACTCAATGGCCACCATGGTCACCCAGGGCCTGGGGACACTCTGATGGCCGCTATGGCCACTCAATGGCCACCACGGTCACCCAGGGCCTGGGGACACTCTGATGGCCACTATGGCCACTCAGTGGCCACCACGGTCACCTCAGGGCTTGGGGACACTCTGATGGCCACTATGGCCACTCAGTGGCCACCACGGTCACCTCAGGGCCTGGGGACACTCTGATGGCCACTATGGCCGCTCAGTGGCCACCACGGTCACCTCAGGGCCTGGGGACACTCTGATGGCCACTATGGCCGCTCAGTGGCCACCACGGTCACCTCAGGGCTTGGGGACACTCTGATGGCCACTATGGCCACTCAATGGCCACCACAGTCACCCCAGGGCCTGGGGACACTCTGATGGCCACTATGGCCACTCAATGGCCACCACAGTCACCTCAGGGCCTGGGGACACTCTGATGGCCACTATGGCCGCTCAGTGGCCACCACGGTCACCCAGGGCCTGGGGACACTCTGATGGCCACTATGGCGGCTCAGTGGCCACCACGGTCACCCCAGGGCCTGGGGACACTCTGATGGCCACTATGGCCGCTCAATGGCCACCACGGTCACCCAGGGCCTGGGGACACTCTGATGGCCACTATGGCCACTCAATGGCCACCACGGTCACCCAGGGCCTGGGGACACTCTGATGGCCACTATGGCCACTCAGTGGCCACCACAGTCACCCAGGGCCTGGGGACACTCTGATGGCCACTATGGCCGCTCAGTGGCCACCACAGTCACCTCAGGGCTTGGGGACACTCTGATGGCCACTATGGCCACTCAATGGCCACCACAGTCACCCCAGGGCCTGGGGACACTCTGATGGCCACTATGGCCGCTCAGTGGCCACCACGGTCACCCAGGGCCTGGGGACACTCTGATGGCCACTATGGCCGCTCAGTGGCCACCACAGTCACCCAGGGCTTGGGGACACTCTGATGGCCACTATGGCCGCTCAGTGGCCACCACAGTCACCTCAGGGCCTGGGGACACTCTGATGGCCACTATGGCCGCTCAGTGGCCACCACAGTCACCTCAGGGCCTGGGGACACTCTGATGGCCACTATGGCCGCTCAATGGCCACCACGGTCACCCAGGGCCTGGGGACACTCTGATGGCCACTATGGCGGCTCAGTGGCCACCACGGTCACCCCAGGGCCTGGGGACACTCTGATGGCCACTATGGCCGCTCAATGGCCACCACGGTCACCCAGGGCCTGGGGACACTCTGATGGCCACTATGGCCACTCAATGGCCACCACGGTCACCCAGGGCCTGGGGACACTCTGATGGCCACTATGGCCACTCAGTGGCCACCACAGTCACCCAGGGCCTGGGGACACTCTGATGGCCACTATGGCCGCTCAGTGGCCACCACGGTCACCCAGGGCCTGGGGACACTCTGATGGCCACTATGGCCGCTCAATGGCCACCACGGTCACCCAGGGCCTGGGGACACTCTGATGGCCACTATGGCCACTCAATGGCCACCACGGTCACCCAGGGCCTGGGGACACTCTGATGGCCACTATGGCCACTCAGTGGCCACCACAGTCACCCAGGGCCTGGGGACACTCTGATGGCCACTATGGCCACTCAATGGCCACCACGGTCACCCAGGGCCTGGGGACACTCTGATGGCCACTATGGCCACTCAATGGCCACCACGGTCACCCAGGGCCTGGGGACACTCTGATGGCCACTATGGCCGCTCAGTGGCCACCACGGTCACCTCAGGGCCTGGGGACACTCTGATGGCCACTATGGCCGCTCAGTGGCCACCACAGTCACCTCAGGGCCTGGGGACACTCTGATGGCCACTATGGCTGCTCAATGGCCACCACGGTCACCCAGGGCCTGGGGACACTCTGATGGCCACTATGGCCACTCAATGGCCACCACAGTCACCTCAGGGCTTGGGGACACTCTGATGGCCACTATGGCCACTCAGTGGCCACCACGGTCACCTCAGGGCCTGGGGACACTCTGATGGCCACTATGGCCGCTCAGTGGCCACCACGGTCACCCAGGGCCTGGGGACACTCTGATGGCCACTATGGCCGCTCAGTGGCCACCACAGTCACCTCAGGGCCTGGGGACACTCTGATGGCCACTATGGCCGCTCAGTGGCCACCACGGTCACCCAGGGCCTGGGGACACTCTGATGGCCACTATGGCGGCTCAGTGGCCACCACGGTCACCCCAGGGCCTGGGGACACTCTGATGGCCACTATGGCCGCTCAATGGCCACCACGGTCACCCAGGGCCTGGGGACACTCTGATGGCCACTATGGCCGCTCAGTGGCCACCACGGTCACCCAGGGCCTGGGGACACTCTGATGGCCACTATGGCCGCTCAATGGCCACCACGGTCACCCAGGGCCTGGGGACACTCTGATGGCCACTATGGCCACTCAATGGCCACCACGGTCACCCAGGGCCTGGGGACACTCTGATGGCCACTATGGCCACTCAGTGGCCACCACAGTCACCCAGGGCCTGGGGACACTCTGATGGCCACTATGGCCACTCAATGTCCACCACGGTCACCCAGGGCCTGGGGACACTCTGATGGCCACTATGGCCACTCAATGGCCACCACGGTCACCCAGGGCCTGGGGACACTCTGATGGCCACTATGGCCGCTCAGTGGCCACCACAGTCACCCCAGGGCCTGGGGACACTCTGATGGCCACTATGGCCGCTCAATGGCCACCACGGTCACCCAGGGCCTGGGGACACTCTGATGGCCACTATGGCCGCTCAGTGGCCACCACAGTCACCTCAGGGCCTGGGGACACTCTGATGGCCACTATGGCCGCTCAGTGGCCACCACAGTCACCCAGGGCCTGGGGACACTCTGATGGCCACTATGGCCACTCAATGGCCACCACGGTCACCCAGGGCCTGGGGACACTCTGATGGCCACTATGACGGCTCAGTGGCCACCACGGTCACCTCAGGGCCTGGGGACACTCTGATGGCCACTATGGCCGCTCAGTGGCCACCACAGTCACCCAGGGCCTGGGGACACTCTGATGGCCACTATGGCCACTCAATGTCCACCACGGTCACCCAGGGCCTGGGGACACTCTGATGGCCACTATGGCCACTCAATGGCCACCACGGTCACCCAGGGCCTGGGGACACTCTGATGGCCACTATGGCGGCTCAATGGCCACCACAGTCACCTCAGGGCCTGGGGACACTCTGATGGCCGCTATGGCCGCTCAGTGGCCACCAGGGTCACCCAGGGCCTGGGGACACTCTGATGGCCACTATGGCCACTCAATGGCCACCACGGTCACCCAGGGCCTGGGGACACTCTGATGGCCACTATGGCGGCTCAATGGCCACCACAGTCACCCAGGGCCTGGGGACACTCTGATGGCCACTATGGCCACTCAATGGCCACCACAGTCACCTCAGGGCTTGGGGACACTCTGATGGCCACTATGGCCACTCAGTGGCCACCACGGTCACCTCAGGGCCTGGGGACACTCTGATGGCCACTATGGCCGCTCAGTGGCCACCACAGTCACCTCAGGGCCTGGGGACACTCTGATGGCCACTATGGCCACTCAATGTCCACCACAGTCACCCAGGGCCTGGGGACACTCTGATGGCCACTATGGCCACTCAATGGCCACCACAGTCACCCAGGGCCTGGGGACACTCTGATGGCCACTATGGCCACTCAATGGCCACCACAGTCACCCAGGGCCTGGGGACACTCTGATGGCCACTATGGCCACTCAATGGCCACCACGGTCACCCAGGGCCTGGGGACACTCTGATGGCCACTATGGCCGCTCAGTGGCCACCACAGTCACCCAGGGCCTGGGGACACTCTGATGGCCACTATGGCCGCTCAGTGGCCACCACGGTCACCCAGGGCCTGGGGACACTCTGATGGCCACTATGGCCACTCAATGTCCACCACGGTCACCCAGGGCCTGGGGACACTCTGATGGCCCCATGAGCCCCATGAGACCCCCAGGACCCCCAGCCCCACAGCTCCCAGGATCCATGGGGCGCCCCACGGGCTCCAAACCCCCATAAGACACCCCAGGACCCCCAGCCCCACAGCTCCCGGGCTCCGTGGGGCGCCCCACGGGCTCCAAACCCCCATAAGACACCCCAGGACCCCCAGCCCCACAGCTCCCGGGCTCCGTGGGGCGCCCCACGGGCTCCGAATCGCCACGAGCCCCCCAGCCCCACAGCTCCCAGGATCCATGGGGCGCCCCACGGGCTCCAGACCAACACGAGCCCCCCAGCCCCACAACTCTTGGGCTCCGTGGGGCGCCCCGCGGTGTCAGAACCGCCTGGAGCCCCCCGGTACCTGCGATGCGGATGACGGCCCTCTCGGCGGGGTCCAGCACGGTGCCGGCGCCGTTGCCGGCGGCCGCCTTGTCGCGCTTGGAGCGTTGGTGCCGGGGCAGGTTCCAGGGCAGCGTGTCCCCCGCGCCCGGCGAGCCGCTGCTGCCGCTCGAGCTCCCGTCCGCCATGCCGGCCGCTCGCGGCTCCTGCGGCACAAACACCGCCTCAGGGACCTGGCACCGGCGCCCACGGCCAACGCCAACACCCATCGCCATCCCCGGCACCCACGGCCAACGCCAACACCCAACGCCAACACCCATCGCCAACACCCAGCACCCACGGCCAACGCCAACACCCAACGCCAACACCCATCGCCATCCCCGGCACCCACGGCCAATGCCAACACCCATCGCCAACACCCATCGCCATCCCTGGCACCCACGGCCAACGCCAACACCCGACGCCAACACCCATCGCCATCCCCGGCACCCACGGCCAACGCCAACACCCAACGCCAACGCCCAACGCCATCCCTGGCACCCACGGCCAACGCCAACACCCAACGCCAACACCCATCGCCAACACCCAACACCATCCCCGGCACCCATGGCCAACGCCAACGCCCATCGCCAACACCCATCGCCATCCTCGGCACCCACGGCCAACACCAACACCCATCGCCAACACCCGTTGCCATCCCCAGCACCCACGGCCAACGCCAACGCCCATCGCCAACACCCATCACCATCCCCAGCACCCACGGCCAACGCCAACACCCATCGCCAACACCCATCGCCATCCCCGGCACCCACGGCCAACGCCAACACCCAACGCCAACACCCATCGCCAACACCCAGCACCCACAGCCAACGCCAACACCCAACGCCATCCCCGGCACCCACAGCCAACGCCAACACCCAACGCCAACACCCATCGCCAACACCCATCGCCATCCCCGGCACCCACGGCCAACGCCAACGCCCATCGCCAACACCCATCGCCATCCCCAGCACCCACGGCCAACGCCAACACCCATCGCCAACACCCATCGCCATCCCCGGCACCCACGGCCAACGCCAACACCCGACGCCAACACCCAACGCCAACACCCATCGCCATCCCCGGCACCCACGGCCAACGCCAACACCCAACGCCAACACCCAACGCCAACACCCATCGCCATCCCTGGCACCCACGGCCAACGCCAACGCCCATCGCCAACACCCATCGCCATCCCTGGCACCCACGGCCAACGCCAACACCCAACGCCAACACCCATCGCCAACACCCATCGCCATCCCCGGCACCCACGGCCAACGCCAACGCCCATCGCCAACACCCAACGCCATCCTTGGCACCCACGGCCAACGCCAACACCCGTCGCCATCCCCAGCACCCACGGCCAACGCCAACGCCCATCGCCAACACCCATCGCCATCCCTGGCACCCACGGCCAACGCCAACACCCGACGCCAACACCCATCGCCATCCCCGGCACCCACGGCCAACGCCAACACCCATCGCCAACACCCATCGCCATCCCCGGCACCCACGGCCAACGCCAACACCCGACGCCAACACCCAACGCCAACACCCATCGCCAACACCCATCGCCATCCCTGGCACCCACGGCCAACGCCAACGCCCATCGCCAACACCCAACGCCATCCTTGGCACCCACGGCCAACGCCAACGCCCATCGCCAACACCCATCGCCATCCCTGGCACCCACGGCCAACGCCAACACCCAACGCCAACACCCATCGCCAACACCCATCGCCATCCCCGGCACCCACGGCCAACGCCAACGCCCATCGCCAACACCCAACGCCATCCTTGGCACCCACGGCCAACGCCAACACCCGTCGCCATCCCCAGCACCCACGGCCAACGCCAACGCCCATCGCCAACACCCATCGCCATCCCCGGCACCCACGGCCAACGCCAACACCCATCGCCAACGCCCAACGCCATCCCCGGCACCCACGGCCAACGCCAACACCCATCGCCAACACCCGTCGCCATCCCCGGCACCCACGGCCAACGCCAACACCCAACGCCAACACCCATCGCCATCCTCGGCACCCACGGCCAACGCCAACACCCGACGCCAACACCCATCGCCATCCCCAGCACCCACGGCCAATGCCAACACCCATCGCCAACACCCATCGCCATCCTCGGCACCCATTCCCGGCACCGCCACCCGACACCGGCACCCAGCACCGTTGCCGATCACCGGCACCTCCGCGGCACCAGGGACCCCGGCGGCTCCCCAGGGGCACCGAGGGCCACGGGCGCCCTTGGCCTCACCGCGATCACCATGACACCAGCGGCGGGTCTGGGGGGACCTTCCCCCGGCTCCCCCAGTGCATCCCAGTCCATCCCAGTGCATCCCAGTCCATCCCAGTCCATCCCAGTCCATCCCAGTGCATCCCAGTCCATCCCAGTGCATCCCAGTCCATCCCAGTCCATCCCAGTGCATCCCAGTCCATCCCAGTCCATCCCAGTGCATCCCAGTGCATCCCAGTCCATCCCAGTGCATCCCAGTCCATCCCAGTGCATCCCAGTCCATCCCAGTCCATCCCAATGCATCCCAGTCCATCCCAGTGCATCCCAGTCCATCCCAGTGCATCCCAGTGCATCCCAGTCCATCCCAGTCCATCCCAATGCATCCCAGTCCATCCCAGTGCATCCCAGTCCATCCCAGTGCATCCCAGTGCATCCCAGTGCATCCCAGTGCATCCCAGTCCATCCCAGTCCATCCCAGTGCATCCCAGTGCATCCCAGTCCATCCCAGTGCATCCCAGTCCATCCCAGTTCACCCCAGTCCATCCCAGTGCATCCCAGTCCATCCCAGTTCACCCCAGTCCATCCCAGTGCATCCCAGTCCATCCCAGTTCACCCCAGTCCATCCCAGTCCATCCCAGTCCATCCCAGTCCATCCCAGTTCACCCCAGTGCATCCCAGTCCATCCCAGTCCATCCCAGTTCACCCCAGTCCATCCCAGTCCATCCCAGTCCATCCCAGTGCATCCCAGTCCATCCCAGTCCATCCCAGTCCATCCCAGTCCATCCCAGTGCATCCCAGTCCATCCCAGTGCATCCCAGTCCATCCCAGTGCATCCCAGTCCATCCCAGTCCATCCCAGTTCACCCCAGTCCATCCCAGTGCATCCCAGTCCATCCCAGTTCACCCCAGTCCATCCCAGTGCATCCCAGTCCATCCCAGTCCATCCCAGTTCACCCCAGTGCATCCCAGTCCATCCCAGTGCATCCCAGTCCATCCCAGTTCACCCCAGTCCATCCCAGTCCATCCCAGTGCATCCCAGTTCACCCCAGTCCATCCCAGTCCATCCCAGTTCACCCCAGTCCATCCCAGTCCATCCCAGTGCATCCCAGTCCATCCCAGTGCATCCCAGTTCATCCCAGTCCATCCCAGTGCATCCCAGTCCATCCCAGTTCACCCCAGTCCATCCCAGTCCATCCCAGTGCATCCCAGTGCATCCCAGTCCATCCCAGTGCATCCCAGTCCATCCCAGCCCATCCCAGTCCATCCCAGTGCATCCCAGCCCATCCCAGTCCATCCCAGTCCATCCCAGTGCATCCCAGTGCATCCCAGTGCATCCCAGTGCATCCCAGTCCATCCCAGTGCATCCCAGTGCATCCCAGTGCATCCCAGTCCATCCCAGTCCATCCCAGTGCATCCCAGTCCATCCCAGTCCATCCCAGTGCATCCCAGTCCATCCCAGTGCATCCCAGTGCATCCCAGTCCATCCAGTGCATCCCAGTCCATCCCAGTGCATCCCAGTCCATCCCAGTGCATCCCAGTGCATCCCAGTGCATCCCAGTGCATCCCAGTCCATCCCAGTGCATCCCAGTGCATCCCAGTGCATCCCAGTCCATCCCAGTGCATCCCAGTCCATCCCAGTTCACCCCAGTCCATCCCAGTGCATCCCAGTGCATCCCAGTTCACCCCAGTCCATCCCAGTGCATCCCAGTCCATCCCAGTTCACCCCAGTCCATCCCAGTGCATCCCAGTCCATCCCAGTGCATCCCAGTCCATCCCAGTCCATCCCAGTTCACCCCAGTCCATCCCAGTGCATCCCAGTCCATCCCAGTGCATCCCAGTCCATCCCAGTGCATCCCAGTGCATCCCAGTGCATCCCAGTGCATCCCAGTCCATCCCAGTGCATCCCAGTGCATCCCAGTGCATCCCAGTCCATCCCAGTGCATCCCAGTGCATCCCAGTTCACCCCAGTCCATCCCAGTGCATCCCAGTCCATCCCAGTTCACCCCAGTCCATCCCAGTGCATCCCAGTCCATCCCAGTGCATCCCAGTCCATCCCAGTCCATCCCAGTTCACCCCAGTCCATCCCAGTGCATCCCAGTCCATCCCAGTTCACCCCAGTCCATCCCAGTCCATCCCAGTTCACCCCAGTGCATCCCAGTCCATCCCAGTTCACCCCAGTCCATCCCAGTGCATCCCAGTGCATCCCAGTCCATCCCAGTTCACCCCAGTCCATCCCAGTCCATCCCAGTGCATCCCAGTTCACCCCAGTCCATCCCAGTCCATCCCAGTTCACCCCAGTCCATCCCAGTCCATCCCAGTGCATCCCAGTCCATCCCAGTGCATCCCAGTGCATCCCAGTCCATCCCAGTCCATCCCAGTGCATCCCAGTCCATCCCAGTCCATCCCAGTGCATCCCAGTGCATCCCAGTCCATCCCAGTCCATCCCAGTGCATCCCAGTCCATCCCAGTGCATCCCAGTCCATCCCAGTGCATCCCAGTCCATCCCAGTGCATCCCAGTGCATCCCAGTCCATCCCAGTCCATCCCAGTCCATCCCAGTGCATCCCAGTCCATCCCAGTCCATCCCAGTGCATCCCAGTGCATCCCAGTCCATCCCAGTCCATCCCAGTGCATCCCAGTCCATCCCAGTGCATCCCAGTCCATCCCAGTGCATCCCAGTCCATCCCAGTCCATCCCAGTCCATCCCAGTCCATCCCAGTGCATCCCAGTCCATCCCAGTGCATCCCAGTCCATCCCAGTCCATCCCAGTGCATCCCAGCCCATCCCAGTTCATCCCAGTGCATCCCAGTCCATCCCAGTCCATCCCAGTGCATCCCAGTCCATCCCAGTGCATCCCAGTCCATCCCAGTCCATCCCAGTGCATCCCAGTCCATCCCAGTGCATCCCAGTGCATCCCAGTCCATCCCAGTCCATCCCAGTCCATCCCAGTGCATCCCAGTCCATCCCAGTGCATCCCAGTGCATCCCAGTCCATCCCTGTCCATCCCAGTGCATCCCAGCCCATCCCAGTTCATCCCAGTGCATCCCAGTCCATCCCAGTCCATCCCAGTGCATCCCAGCCCATCCCAGTGCATCCCAGTGCATCTCAGTCCATCCCAGTCCATCCCAGTTCACCCCAGTCCATCCCAGTCCATCCCAGTGCATCCCAGTCCATCCCAGTGCATCCCAGTGCATCCCAGTGCATCCCAGTTCACCCCAGTCCATCCCAGTCCATCCCAGTGCATCCCAGTTCACCCCAGTCCATCCCAGTCCATCCCAGTGCATCCCAGTCCATCCCAGTGCATCCCAGTCCATCCCAGTTCACCCCAGTCCATCCCAGTCCATCCCAGTCCATCCCAGTCCATCCCAGTCCATCCCAGTGCATCCCAGTTCACCCCAGTCCATCCCAGTGCATCCCAGTCCATCCCAGTGCATCCCAGTCCATCCCAGTTCACCCCAGTCCATCCCAGTCCATCCCAGTGCATCCCAGTCCATCCCAGTGCATCCCAGTGCATCCCAGTGCATCCCAGTGCATCCCAGCCCATCCCAGTCCATCCCAGTGCATCCCAGTGCATCCCAGTCCATCCCAGTGCATCCCAGTCCATCCCAGTCCATCCCAGTGCATCCCAGTGCATCCCAGTCCATCCCAGTCCACCCCAGTGCACCCCAGTCCATCCCAGTGCATCCCAGTCCATCCCAGTTCATCCCAGTCCATCCCAGTGCATCCCAGTCCATCCCAGTCCATCCCAGTGCATCCCAGTCCATCCCAGTCCATCCCAGTCCATCCCAGTGCACCCCAGTCCATCCCAGTCCATCCCAGTGCATCCCAGTGCATCCCAGCCCATCCCAGTCCATCCCAGTCCATCCCAGTCCATCCCAGCCCATCCCAGTCCATCCCAGTGCATCCCAGTGCATCCCAGTCCATCCCAGTGCATCCCAGTGCATCCCAGTGCATCCCAGTCCATCCCAGTGCATCCCAGCCCATCCCAGTCCATCCCAGTGCATCCCAGTCCATCCCAGTCCATCCCAGTGCATCCCAGTGCATCCCAGTTCACCCCAGTCCATCCCAGTGCATCCCAGCCCATCCCAGTCCATCCCAGTTCACCCCAGTCCATCCCAGTCCATCCCAGTCCATCCCAGTGCATCCCAGTCCATCCCAGTCCATCCCAGTGCATCCCAGTCCATCCCAGTTCATCCCAGTCCATCCCAGTCCATCCCAGTGCATCCCAGTGCATCCCAGTCCATCCCAGTGCATCCCAGTCCATCCCAGTCCATCCCAGCCCATCCCAGTTCACCCCAGTCCATCCCAGTGCATCCCAGTCCATCCCAGTCCATCCCAGTGCATCCCAGTCCATCCCAGTCCATCCCAGTCCATCCCAGTGCATCCCAGTGCATCCCAGTCCATCCCAGTGCATCCCAGTTCACCCCAGTCCATCCCAGTCCATCCCAGTGCATCCCAGTCCATCCCAGTCCATCCCAGTGCATCCCAGTGCATCCCAGTCCATCCCAGTGCATCCCAGTCCATCCCAGTCCATCCCAGCCCATCCCAGTTCACCCCAGTCCATCCCAGTGCATCCCAGTCCATCCCAGTCCATCCCAGTGCATCCCAGTCCATCCCAGTCCATCCCAGTCCATCCCAGTCCATCCCAGTGCATCCCAGTCCATCCCAGTCCATCCCAGTCCATCCCAGTCCATCCCAGTGCATCCCAGTCCATCCCAGTGCATCCCAGTCCATCCCAGTCCATCCCAGTGCATCCCAGTCCATCCCAGTCCATCCCAGTGCATCCCAGTCCATCCCAGTCCATCCCAGTCCATCCCAGTGCATCCCAGTGCATCCCAGTCCATCCCAGTGCATCCCAGTTCACCCCAGTCCATCCCAGTCCATCCCAGTGCATCCCAGTCCATCCCAGTGCATCCCAGTGCATCCCAGTGCATCCCAGTGCATCCCAGTCCATCCCAGTCCATCCCAGTCCATCCCAGTGCATCCCAGTCCATCCCAGTGCATCCCAGTCCATCCCAGTCCATCCCAGTGCATCCCAGTCCATCCCAGTCCATCCCAGTGCATCCCAGTCCATCCCAGTCCATCCCAGTCCATCCCAGTGCATCCCAGTCCATCCCAGTGCATCCCAGTCCATCCCAGTTCACCCCAGTCCATCCCAGTCCATCCCAGTGCATCCCAGTCCATCCCAGTGCATCCCAGTGCATCCCAGTGCATCCCAGTTCACCCCAGTCCATCCCAGTCCATCCCAGTGCATCCCAGTCCATCCCAGTCCATCCCAGTCCATCCCAGTGCATCCCAGTCCATCCCAGTGCATCCCAGTCCATCCCAGTTCACCCCAGTCCATCCCAGTCCATCCCAGTGCATCCCAGTCCATCCCAGTGCATCCCAGTCCATCCCAGTGCATCCCAGTTCACCCCAGTCCATCCCAGTCCATCCCAGTGCATCCCAGTCCATCCCAGTGCATCCCAGTCCATCCCAGTTCACCCCAGTCCATCCCAGTCCATCCCAGTCCATCCCAGTCCATCCCAGTCCATCCCAGTGCATCCCAGTTCACCCCAGTCCATCCCAGTGCATCCCAGTCCATCCCAGTGCATCCCAGTCCATCCCAGTCCATCCCAGTGCATCCCAGTGCATCCCAGTCCATCCCAGTCCATCCCAGTGCATCCCAGTGCATCCCAGTCCATCCCAGTGCATCCCAGCCCATCCCAGTCCATCCCAGTGCATCCCAGTGCATCCCAGTCCATCCCAGTCCATCCCAGTGCATCCCAGTGCATCCCAGTCCATCCCAGTGCATCCCAGTCCATCCCAGTCCATCCCAGTGCATCCCAGCCCATCCCAGTCCATCCCAGTCCATCCCAGTGCACCCCAGTCCATCCCAGTCCATCCCAGTGCATCCCAGTGCATCCCAGCCCATCCCAGTCCATCCCAGTGCATCCCAGTGCATCCCAGTCCATCCCAGTGCATCCCAGTGCATCCCAGTGCATCCCAGTCCATCCCAGTGCATCCCAGCCCATCCCAGTCCATCCCAGTGCATCCCAGTGCATCCCAGTCCATCCCAGTGCATCCCAGTCCATCCCAGTGCATCCCAGTCCATCCCAGTGCATCCCAGTGCATCCCAGTGCATCCCAGTCCATCCCAGTCCATCCCAGTGCATCCCAGTCCATCCCAGTCCATCCCAGTGCATCCCAGTCCATCCCAGTGCATCCCAGTGCATCCCAGTCCATCCCAGTGCACCCCAGTCCATCCCAGTCCATCCCAGTGCATCCCAGTGCATCCCAGCCCATCCCAGTCCATCCCAGTGCATCCCAGTGCATCCCAGTCCATCCCAGTGCATCCCAGTGCATCCCAGTGCATCCCAGTCCATCCCAGTCCATCCCAGTGCATCCCAGTCCATCCCAGTGCATCCCAGTCCATCCCAGTGCATCCCAGTGCATCCCAGTCCATCCCAGTGCATCCCAGTCCATCCCAGTTCACCCCAGTCCATCCCAGTCCATCCCAGTGCATCCCAGTCCATCCCAGTGCATCCCAGTGCATCCCAGTCCATCCCAGTCCATTCCAGTCCATCCCAGTCCATCCCAGTGCATCCCAGTCCATCCCAGTTCACCCCAGTCCATCCCAGTGCATCCCAGTCCATCCCAGTCCATCCCAGTGCATCCCAGTGCATCCCAGTCCATCCCAGTGCATCCCAGTCCATCCCAGTCCATCCCAGTGCATCCCAGTGCATCCCAGTCCATCCCAGTGCATCCCAGTCCATCCCAGTGCATCCCAGTGCATCCCAGTCCATCCCAGTGCATCCCAGTCCATCCCAGTGCATCCCAGTCCATCCCAGTGCATCCCAGTGCATCCCAGTGCATCCCAGTCCATCCCAGTCCATCCCAGTGCATCCCAGTCCATCCCAGTCCATCCCAGTCCATCCCAGTGCATCCCAGTCCATCCCAGTGCATCCCAGTCCATCCCAGTGCATCCCAGTGCATCCCAGTGCATCCCAGTGCATCCCAGTCCATCCCAGTGCATCCCAGTGCATCCCAGTGCATCCCAGTCCATCCCAGTGCATCCCAGTCCATCCCAGTTCACCCCAGTCCATCCCAGTGCATCCCAGTCCATCCCAGTTCACCCCAGTCCATCCCAGTGCATCCCAGTGCATCCCAGTCCATCCCAGTGCATCCCAGTCCATCCCAGTCCATCCCAGTTCACCCCAGTCCATCCCAGTGCATCCCAGTCCATCCCAGTTCACCCCAGTGCATCCCAGTCCATCCCAGTGCATCCCAGTGCATCCCAGTCCATCCCAGTGCATCCCAGTCCATCTCAGTTCACCCCAGTCCATCCCAGTGCATCCCAGTGCATCCCAGTGCATCCCAGTGCATCCCAGTTCACCC